>CAODLS011184079.1:0-12962 GCA_948243855.1 Flueggea neowawraea
TTTAACGACCAAATAGACCAAAGCTACAAAACCGAAAGCAATTGAAGTTTAGAGACATACAAACAACACATTAAATCAACAGATTGTATTAATTTGCCTATCTTCATTGCTAAACTTGTTTCAAATCTTTCTAGTTTCAACTTTCTGCACTTTAAATTTCCTTCTGTAAATTTCTCGGTCACTGAAATGCCAAGATTAGATCATACATGACAGACTTTACTTGCTCGGTAGCTTGAGTTCAGGACAGAGATTAGTGCAGGAAAATAACAATCGGAGCATGATATTACTGGTCAAGAAGATAAAAATATAACTTGCCAAAACAAATCAATTAAGTTTGAACCAAAATGTAAACGTTCAGGCAGCATTGCTTCGTGACAATACAGTGAACTTCAAAAAGATAACCAACATGAAAATTGGAGGCAAAAACGATGACAGTTCAAATACCAATTTGCAGGTATTCATTTAAGAAAAGCAGCAGTATGTAATTCTAGTCAGAAGATTTAGAAGCTTTTTCAATGCTTTGTAAGTAGTGCAGATGCTCTTCTAGTTTCCTCTTCATCCCCGACTTTCGACCAGATCGCAACACTCGATTTCAATCTTTTCAAGTGCTTCTCCACACTTGAGCATATACTTCACAAGCTAAACTTCACCTAGCAATCCTACAAAATTGTTAATTTCAATTACCCTCAGATGAGAGATCAAACATTCAGGCACTGATTATGGGTTGTGCCAATAGAAGCCGCAAAAACCGGTTACATAATCTTTAGGCGCTACCAGTCCCTGACCAGCAATGAAATTAAACTCTCAGTGATTTTTCAATTAATGTTACATAAAATCTGTAGATAAATGATTCTAACTTGCCTCTGGAAAGAGAAGAACTTCCAGGTTTGGAGAGCTCTCGAGTAAGCTTGGTAGGAAGTCCAAATTAACAAACTCACCAACATGTAGCTCCACTCGGACAAGCTTATCAAATGTTGGCAGGGAATACTCGTTACCATTGATTCGCAAAGACTACATAACATAGTACATAAAGAAGTTAAAACAAACTCAGTAAATGAAGATAATTAGAAGAGAATTAAGTTAATTACATGCCATAAAAAACATACCAACATGACATCATTAGACAGCACCAGAAACTTGACTTGGAAATCCCTTTCCAAAGATCAAACCCACATCTACTGTGAACACATGCTTTGAGCAGAGAAGATGAAAAGTTGACAGTAAATTCATTCCAGCAGTCTCCATGAAGCTCGAAGTACTCCACAACAGGACAATCAATCTCTGTCTTGACATTATCAGTTCCAAGGCTATCACCACTGGAAGATATTGACAATCTTTTCAGGGAAGCCACAGAGATACACATAACTTGCAAACCATCCCAGTCATGTCTCCTTATGTGGCTAAATCTTCAAGTACATGGCAACTAGAAAAGAATCTTCGTGCTGAGGCATCATCACCATACACAACATCCCTAAGAGAAAGGATTTTAAGGCAAGGGAAAAAAAATATGAGTCGGTATGTCTAGCACTAGCCTGCACTTAATTTCCAACTTCACTAATGTTTTGCAAGTGAAAAGTCTCCAAGGCAACTCATGAACACTAATGAAACTTGATTCAAAATTTAGTTCCTTAACACTATAGGCTATAACAACACAAACCCATCCATAGATATTAGGGGAAGTGTAATCGTTACAACAAGAGAGATTGCATTTTCAGATAATTGAGCCGCCATGACAAAAAAGTACACAATCCACATAATGCTTGAAGCTTTTGAACTTATTTATGTAATCATTTAGAATTTTATAATCAAACCAAACTGATATGTAAAATCAATATTAGGAGTTGAAGTCCAAACATATTCCTATCTTTTAGATAAATGCTGGTGGCAACCACCTATTTCGTGGTAAGAAATGAGAGTATGTGGCAAAGAACTTCATCACTCAACTTGTTGATCCTATCCTCATTACTTGGATTGATAACTCCTCATATGAAGCCAATCTTTTGCAGTCTGGCAAGATTATATCCATTGATTTTACGGCAAAGAAAAATAACTCGCCATTTCAAAGAAATAAACACAACTGCACAATCCAAGCCATAAAAGCAGATCTTTTTTTCAATTAAACATAAAAATCGTATATCAATAGAGCTAACCAACGATACCCTTTTGAATGAAAAAAACAGAAATCCAAAACAACAAAGAAAATGCACCAGTATTTTCTCTTATGTAAATCAGAATAATAATTTCCCATTTGTCTTTAATAAAATCCATGTCCAGACTGCATTCAATTACTCGAAGAAAAGTTTCCATTTGTCAATGGAAATCAAACTAAAAGTTCCCATCTTTGTCGACAAACATCTTTGCCATTATTTTTTTTTCAAACTAAAATCCAAGATAAAGCAAAAAATAAAAGTATATGTACAAAATGATATGCCCAAAAAAGAGATAATAAACTAGGGTTAATTAAAGAACCTGGTAATGAAGACAAAGTTAGAGGGCTTTGTATTTGAACTAGTCTTCAATTCACAAACTCCATTCAACAAAAGATGAGACCTTATTTGGTGAACTTGAAAGGGTTTGATTTCCCGCCCTAAATAGGAATCAAACTATTGTTACTATAGTGGTTCTTGTGAAATCAGTTTTGCTGTCATTCTTGCTCAAGACATGTCGTTTGCGTTGCAATTTTGAGATCTTTTGAACAATATCGGACTACGTGCAGTTGCCTAAACGTGTGTCGTTCAGATTCCTATCTTGTCGTTCCCCCATGTAGGGCCTCCAATTTAATCAAAGCATATTACCTCTGAACCTTCTTTTTAACGTTTTGATGTGACTGGAACTTTCATGTTCTTATCTACTCTTAAAATCAATCAAATTTGACTCCAATAAAGACTCGAGTTATTTAATTTTAGACTCAATTACTTAATTTTAGGGGGTTGTTACTTAATTGTAGTTTCAAAAAATATTTAATTTTGGATGTCATTATTTAATTTAATCACCGATTATTTAATTTTGATCGGTTACTTAATTTTGTGATAAATTAAGTAATCATTACTTAATTGTTATTGAAGTTATTTAATATGAGTCTCAATTACTTAATTTACTAATAAAGTCCTCAATGAGGTCTTCTTTATGGAGTCCTCATTGTGGTACCACCCATAAACTTTATCCGATTCTTTCATTGTATTTTCTATTTGTTTACGAATATTTTATTTAGTCCTCATAAATATTAATAAAAAATTTGATGAAATTCACTGTTTTGAAATCTAAAAAGGATTCAATAAAAATAGGAGATTTTTTTAAAAATAAGATAACATGTAAATTCGGTAATATTTAGGTAATCAAAAAAGAAAAAAAAAAGAGAAGTATTTATGAATATAAATTTTGTTCAAAAAAATTGAAGCCGTCTCTGCAATTCTCCTCGCCTTATTGTTGTATTCCATCAATTATCTATCATAGTGAGATTTCTTCACAAACTGCAAAACCGGCATTTTATAATCATGAACTCCTCTCTATAGTTTAATCCATTAATTAACTTGTCTTAACGACTCGTTCAATCTGACAAACAAGACTTTCAAAGACTCGTTCAATCTGATTCGGGCGGCATTGTAATTATTAATTGATTAGTCTAATTAAGCCCTAATTACATATCACTCTATATACTGGTACCAAGTTGTCTATACAGCAACACAAAATTAACAAACTCAAAATATACAAGTGTGTTATTGAGAGGTTTCATAAATTCCATTCAGCAGAGAAAAAAGAGATTTTTTTTAAAAAGGTAAGGGGTGGACAAAGTCCAAATCAATTATTTTATTCCTTAGTTCCACCGAAGTTCGAACTTAGAACGTTCATCTATAAACATTATGTAATTATCACCAGATCCAACCCCTTGGGGCAGCAGAGAAAAAAGAGATTGAAATGGCTGCCTGGTTTCTTTTCTTAGGATATGTAGCTCTGTCTTTCTCATTTGCTCTTGCATCCAATCCTAGTCCCCTTCAGGATTTTTTGCGTCGCCAATGCCAATAGTGGAGGTAATTATAACTTTTACAACTTTGCTGATTTTTCTATATCATTTGGTGATTATATTATTACAGTTTATTTGCTCGTATCAAAAATTGAACTCTTGACCCCTACTAGAGTTGGCTTTAGCATTCATGGCCTACAAGTGCATTGGGTTAAATTCCTGAAGCTGATTACTTACCCTAATTTATCTCATGGCAGTGATTGTGAATGGTCTTGCTTGCAAGGATCCAAAAATGGTAGATTCCAATGATTTATCGTTCAATGGACTGCACATACCAGGCAACACATCAAACCCAGTTGGCTCCAAGGTCACCTCTGTTAATGTAGCTCAAATTCCTGGACTCGACACACTTGGAATCTCTCTGGCTCGAATCGACTATGCTCCCTGGGGAATCAACCCTCCACACACTCACCCTCATGCCTCCGAAATCCTGGTCCTCGAAGGCAGTCTTGAAGTCGGATTTGTGCCTTCTAATCCTGACTACAAACTCATCACCAAGGTTCTACAAAAGGGTAATGTGTTTGTGTTCCCTGTTAATCTTGTCCATTACCAAAGAAATGTTGGACATGACAATGCTGTTGCAATAGCAGCTCTTAATAGCCAAAATTCTGGTGTCATCACTATTGCCAATGCTGGATTTGTTCTACACCCGCTATTTCTGGTGACATTCTTGCCAAGGCTTTCCAGATGGACTCGAAAATCGTCAATAATCTTCAGGCGAAGTTCTGAAGACTTAAACTGCAAATTAAGGCAATTTGCTTGCAGGTGTGTTTATCAGTTTATGCGTGTGGTTTGAGTGCTTTTGCAAGTCATTTGAGTTTTCCATTTTTGTTATAAGTTATCGAGGTTCTTTTTTTCCTAAATTTTGATGTAATCATTCTTTCCTTATTTGATTGATTGTGACCATTAATGCAAGAAATTATGTCAATTATAATTGCTTATATCATTGCGTCGTTGCTTAGCAATGAATTTAAATCATCTCTACACAAAGCCTCAAAATTCTACAAGGTACAAATCACTCACAAAAAAATATGAGTCGTGGGTAAATGACTACTCTGTTGTAGTTCTGTGCCATATTTGGACGCTCAACAGGAATCAAGGTCTTCAGAATTAGAATTTGTCCCTTAAAGGCCTTACACATATTATATCAACCTTGTTTTACATGTACAAATTAAGATAAAGTAGTGTTTAGTGGCTCAAGTTTAGACAAGTTTTCTTATCTAAATTAGTTTACCAAATTATCATTATATTAATACACTTTTAATTAGGATCAAAATTGCATTGAACTGAGACAAAAAAAAAACTTACCTTAAGTCAACCCACATGGCAGGCCAAAACCCGAGGCTGTGAAAATCCTAAGCAAAGTTTTGCACTTTGAACGTCCAACTACCAAAACGACCGAAGCTACAACAGCAAACGACAAGTACAAATATATACAAACAACATATATTGAAACAACAGATATTGAAAAGGGTTAATTGACCACACCCATATTGTTTTAATTTGTCTACCTCATGGCTTACAACTCCCACCTATGGCCCTCCGTTGATGCATGCTATATCTTTATTGCTAATTTTGCTTCAAATCCTTCCAGTTTCTACTTTCTGCACTTCCAAATTTCCCTTAAATTCTCTCTGTCACTGCAATGTTAAGAGTCAACCTATTGTGTATGTATGTGTCATAAATATGTAGGGACTTTATTTTTTGGTTAGAAGGAATCGAACCTTGATCTTCAAATTCGATAATTTGCATATCCAACTACTTGAACTAATCTCAAGTGGCAAATAAATGAGGACTTTTGCTTATTTGATAGCTTGAAATAAGAAAATTTAAATTGAAGTTCTTGAATCATTGATGATTTCAAACTGAAGTCCTCGAACCATTAACAATTTTGGCTTTAAGTATTTCAATAATTCATACGATCACACTTTCCAGTTTTTCGACAAGAGTTGGGACCAAAAATAATTGTTCGTGGATTATTAGTGACCCACTATGAATTGAGAGACTTAAAGCCAAAATTGTTAGTGGATGGTTCATGAATTATCTGATGTGTTAAGCCATTGCTGATTTGATAGCTTGAGTTACGGAAATTTCTATTTACTTATTTAAGCGAAAATAAAAATATATGTATTTTGGTATTTTCACTCGAATTAAGAAAATAGAATTTGTCGCAACTCAAGTCACCAATTATTTCGTGAAATTTTGTGCAAAGCCAAAGTACCAAAAGAGGAAAAGAAAAAGGGTAATTAGGAAACTTATATGGCAAGGGACATAACAGCTGCCTTGATATTAAAAGCAGTATCAGTGAGGATTCTGTACATGGAGCTAACAGAATCAGAAGGAAAAGTGCTATCCCCAGATAAATCATCTATAATATGGAACATAATTGTCACAACACTTCCAATATTGCCCTCATTTCCTTTCGCGACGGCTCGATCAGGATGTATCATAAATCCTGACGGCAATATATTAACAATGTCAGGATTTCCACCACTTAGTAATGCGGCCATAGCAGGAATGTTATTGGAGCATAAACGACGTATGATCCAGTCGGCTCACTGTAACTCTCTTGCAAGTGTGTAATCACTACCTTCATTGCTGAAGTCTGCAAAGATTAACAAGATTTTTATTTACAATAGATTTCAGAAATTAATTAAACATGAAATTTATGTAAGTTTTATGTAAGATTGAGGTGATAAATTAATTAAATTACTACTTACATCGATCACTTGCATTATAGAGACTCGGTTGTCTGGATTTTCTTGCTTAAAATGTTTGATATTTCTCGAGCTTCATGTCTACAAGCTAGAATATCCCACTGCATCAAAACAACATAAAAAATTAGTTACTATATACCATTGTTGACGATATGTCTTTCGTGTTATTTCGAATTTGCGATTTGTAAATCAGTTTGCTCTAATTAGAGTATCATTTCCGTTTAATTGAAGATTGTATTTAGCGACTGACGAATGTATAATCTAAGTTAAGAAAAAAAGTTAAAAAGATAAGGAAAAATAAGTGTATACAATGTTGTTTCGACTTGTTAAGTGCAAATCTGTGCGTGAGAATGCTTTTTAACAACATCAAATCAACAAACTGCACAAGCTCAAATGAGGATTAATCAAAAGAAAAATAAGATCATAATCAGTTTGATGAGAATATAAACAAAAATATATGGACATGAGTGATCAAATTACCACCTTTTTTCTTGATTCGTCGCGTCGGAGGAAATCCAACACTATCTTTGGAGAAGTTGGAATCCAGATTGAGGTTGTGAACACTACAGTTGTAAAAGGTTTTCCTGGAATAACAGAAATACTCTTGTTCATCACCATACAATCTTCAGCACCATTTACAGGTAATGGCATCCATGAATTGTTTTTAGAAGCACTGCTATCTACACAAAAGTTTCTCATCATTCTCTCAGCTAGCCTCAACAAGCTTTCTTTCCCATTTCGAAGCATTAGTTCTGCACAATGTAAAATCAATGCAAAATTAAAATATCAACAATATTATAGTGAGACTTTTTTTTGTTTGATGAGGAGATTCCTCACAACCCGTCGAACTGCGGTATTAAACCCCAAGTTGCTCCTTATAAGATTTAAATTGGCGTGAAAGTCAAAACTTCTTTACCAGCCAATTCACATGTAACAGAATTAATTTACCAATTAATTATTAATGCAAAATTATAAAAATCTTTACCAATTAATTATTAATTCAAACTCATAAAAATCTTTATCTCCACCAATGGTAGGAACAGAATCGGACATCAATGTTGCAACCCATTCACAATGCCTAATTAAGGTGGCAACCCAACGGTTCGCAGAAAAAGCGTAACCGGAGTGAACTAATGATCGGAAAAGTGGATGAACAGATAGATTATCCACTTCTACATGCTCAACCCACATAACCTGTTAACATATTGAAGATAACAACATGAATATATTCATATATTGCGAGATTTTATGCGTTTAAATCACGTTATAAGATCAATATACTTGTAGCTTAGTAATGCTGGAGTTATATTCAAACGTTTACGTTAGAGCTTCCGTCTGGTAATTCTTCGATTAAATATCCTGATGGTCTTTTTTGGAACCTTATCATTGGATAAGGGAATATATTTTCCAACGATACATCAACTAATCCCCATGATTTAGGAGATATCTGCTTACAATACCTTGCGAATTGACATTTTCGTACAGAAACAAGGGCGTTGGCATATGAAATTCTGCCCTCATCTGAAAAATGCATGCATTAAATTAAAACGACATTTTACCAACGATGATTCAAATTCATGATCATGCACGTATATTTCATAGTAAAAATTTGCTTACTATAGAAAAGTATTGAAATTAGTTCACATTAAAATCTATTTCAACCAACAAACTGTGAGTTAAGTGGTAAGTATATATACTGCTCTGAACAAGTTTTACTTGTTATAGGGCGAGAATTTCAACGAATCGTTAATTGTGGGAAAACAAATAATCTATTTCACATTAATGTACATGCCAATTAATGAAAATGCATAATAAATGGTAAAAATTTTAATTACCACTTGTACTGTATCACTGCTAATTCTAGGTTGTGATCCTGTTGACAAGATTCCAATTAGGGTTGCACTTGAGACAATGTTAGAGAACATTGATGACCATTGATTCTGTTTAACAAAACAAGAAAAAATATTAGTACATGTATAGTGCAATATCTAAATTGTCTTGAAAAAAAAAATGTAATTCCAAAATTGATAAAATAATTACTTACACAATCCATGAGCCACTCAACAAGTATGGTAGGACTCACACCAACAAACCCTACTTCCCTTGAAGCCTCAGTCAAGAGCGAATCCGGTTCGGATTCTCTTTGAAAATTAGGGTTTTGGTTTCTAATTATTCCACTGGTGAATTCACTATTAATCCCATCCAAATCACACAAATTTCTAGTCTCTACCATTTTCATTATCTCTTGCAGTGAAGCATCAAGTGCGCGAAATTCTTTAATGTATTCAGCTTTATTCAGAGTCTCGGGATCGTCTCTTCCAAGTCGTTGCCATAGAGGTTCTCCCTCTTGAGCCTTCCTGCTTAGCTCATCCATGGATGAATTAGCAAGCTCAATGATTTTAGACTTGTTTGCATCAACCCTAACTGATAATGACATTAAAAGATCACTTGCTCGGTTTAATTCGACCGGAACATTGGGGGATGATACTGAATCGACTACACTTTGAGGTGAATATTGTTGAGGAGATTGAGGAGCATAAGGAGGGGAGGGAATATATTCATTGTTTTGAAGCATAACATCATCAACCTGTTAAAAGAAAATAAGAAATAAATGAAAAGCATAATTACTATGTTATTAGGAAATGTGAACTACATTAATGAAGCTAGATCCATTGCATATGCTAGAAAATGGAAAAATATTGCTTGGAGTAAATTTTACCAGGCAAAAATGTGTTGTATTGAAAGATGCAAGAGAGTATGAGACCTATTATTTGTACCAAAATATCAAAGCATTTGCTAAAAAGGGCGTTGTGTCATGTAGTAGCTTTTTTGAAACTATATACATGGAAGATGAACATACCCTATATGATGAAGATCAGAGTTTGTAGTAGCACCCCTAAATAAGAATGTTGAAGGAGAAAAGAAGTTGATATTATAATCATTATTTTTGTATATAAAGTGGTAACTTTCTTTGTTGTTCGTGTATATATTTATTACTCTTTTATCGTTATTAATTTCCTTTTATCGATACCAATACTTGAAAGTTGGAATAACAATCTTTTAACGAATCATGAATTACTTTTTTTTTTTTGTCGTTGCTAACGCCTTTTTATCGTTATCAATACTTCAAAAATGAAATGGCAATCTTAATATAACGAACTTTTATAATTCGTGACACAATCTTTTACTAAGATTGTTTGAACTAGAATGCATACAATCACAAAAGAAGTAAAATCATAGCTAGAATTACAAATCAAGAAACAAATTGAACTATAGCCAATTGATCAACTAACCTTGAATACCTCTATCAATATTTTTGTTATTTTTCATGGGAAATGATGATCAATTTTCAGAAATGCCATGGATATGTTCATTTAGACTTAAAATCATGAACATTTATAAATTGATTGTGAAGCACACCAATTGGATTTATTTTTCTTTTTTTACAAGTAAATTAGATTCACCTGTGCATTTGGTTCTTGTAATTCTAATTCCCCTCTGACTTCCATTTCCTCATCTAATCCTTCCAAAACGCTGATTAAGAAAACAAGAATGGCAATGAAATGTCCAAATCAACATAAAAACATTGTATAACCATTAAAAGGCTTTTATATTGAATTGTATGTAATTATAGCAGTTAATTTCATAACAAATTAATCAAAAACTCACTTGTTGACATATCCGAGTCCGCCACCACCACCAGTGTTTGAAGCAGTCTCGTAGGTCTCAGAATCCATAGTTAATTCTTCAACATATCCTTGTTTCGATCACTTCCACTTGATCCAGACATTTTCGTCTCCGAAAAAGAAAAGGAAAATCACCATTTCCCTTTTCATGACTATACAAATAATTAAAAATTGGTGGATCTAAAGATTTTCGTCTTGAATATTTTCAATTTTGTTTTGAAGTAGAAACCAAATCAAAAGTTTTGACAAAACTGTAAAATTAATTAAGCAGCTATGAAGTTCATATTTTTGTGCCTAGCTGATTTTAAACTTAAATTCTAGATGAAAAACATTACCTAGCTAGAGTCACAAATTAATTTCAAAATTTTAAACCTGCATATGAAAAAAAATGAAAAAATTAATCCACAAATTAAGCACAGATAAACATAATCCACATACAAATTAAGATGATAATTATCTTCAGAGAACAAAATAATCCTCCAATTTCCTCTCTAATTCAATAATTAAAACGAGAAATGATGTGAATATGTGTGTGTATATACAGACAGATCTGCTCTCATTTGGTGTAGTGAGTGCGAACAAGAGAAGACAGGAAACCAGAAAGAAAATGGCTTCGCGCATAGTGGTTCCCACGTGTCAGTCCTACGTAAGAAAATCTTACATGTCATTGGTCCAGGTACCCATGTGGGTCCCAGGTGTGTTTTGTTCGTGTCAGAGTTTTATTTACGAGTTTGACCAAGAAAAAATACAGTGTTACCCAATCCTTCGTGATCTCCGCCGTCATAATAAACGGCTCAGATTTTGAATGAATTTGCTTGGATATTCTTTTTGTTTCTGGTTTGATGCATTTGTTTTATAACATTTTTAATTTAATACCCCAAGAAATCTCCCTAAAAATCTCATTACATATTATTAATTAAATATTTTATCTATTTTTGAAATATAAAAAAATGCAAAAATGAGCTTTAAAATCTCGCACTAATTTGGTGCTACTTATAAAAAAATCACACTAAATGAGAAAAAATGTAATATCCAACGCATTAAACTTCCCACAATACATTTTAACTTTTTTTTTTCATATAACTATGGGGCTTCATTGTACTTTACTGGAATTTATATTGCATTAAATATGTGACAATTAAATATTTATATTGTCTTAATGAAAATTTATCAAAGAATAAAGAAAGAGTTTAATGAATGAAAGTTTGATGTCTAAACAATCGATAAAGTGTTATTATATAAATAGTTTATGTGTCAATCCAAATTAAAAAAGTATTTCCAAGAAGAATCCTTTTTGGACTAGGATTTCTAAGTAATCCTTTTCTCAATTCAGTGTAGTTATATATTTTCAACAAGCTTGTACAATATTCATGACATTTTTTTTGGAACCATAAATAAAAATTTAAGATTAGAAACAAACTTCATAAATATTCTTTTAAATAAACTTGAGGGTATTTTGGACATAATTGAGAATCTTAATTAAGAGAAATTTAAATCTTTTCGCTTAAAATTTTATATATATACTTTAGCACATGTAACAATGTTTCAAAAAAAAAAACAATGTTTCATGCTCAAAAGTCAAAAACATCAGCCTTTAAATAATGAAAGTCGAGGAATTATATGTTGCTTGTTTATTCGAGGAATTGAGAATCTAATTACCTTATAGCTTGAATTCTTTAGCATTTTCTCGCCTTTAAATGCCACTTAGACATGTTATCGGTTTTAGAACCACTGGTTTCGATTCAGGAATTAGCAGTTCCAATTTTTGGAATGGAGAAACTGAAATTAAACTGTAGTTCTCACGGTTTTGTCTGGTTCTGGTTCGGTTTCGATTTCAATTTGAAGAGTTTTTTATCAGTTTTGACCAGTTCAAATCTGGTTTGGTTCTCTTTTTTTTAAAAAAAAATATTTTTAATTTGTTATTTTATCCTGTCATTTTTTTTAGTTTGGAAATTCTATTATGTTCAATAATTAACTATAGTATCAATAATAAATTGTATTTTAAATATTTCTAATTTATAGAGTTAAAAAAATAAAAAAAAAGGAACGAATCGGCGGTTCAACCTCTGATTCGACGATTTTCAGAGGGGTGGAACCGGAACCTAAACTGTAGTTCTCCGGTTTTGGTTGGCCGGTTCCTGTTTGGTTCCGATTTTGACCGGTTTGATTCGCCGGTTCCGGTTCCATTTTTACACCTCTAGCCCCTTGTTTGAATAACATCAAAGATTCATCTTCTAACATATAGTTTGTACGACGAAACTAGGCTAGTTTCCATCCAATTTTTTCACAGGCTAGTTTCTTGCATGTTTTTGAAAATAGACCAAAGCCAAACCGTGAAAAAATAAAACTAAAACATTGCTGGTGGATTTAATTCTAAGTTCAAGGAATTTTCTAAAAATTTGTTTCAATTATATCACAAAACTTTTATATATTCAACAACTTCTCTCAATTTTTTTTTTGTTTATTCTCCGTTAAAAGTTTTATATGACAAAACTTTTGTGTTCATTAGATTTTCTTTTCCGAAGAAAAGCCAATCTT
>CAODLS011184179.1:0-11935 GCA_948243855.1 Flueggea neowawraea
GACAAAAACATATAATTTAAAGAGACACAACCTATGTGTCTGAAGCTGTCACCCACTCACCTGGATGTCAAGCTTTCCAACTCCGAATCACTGACAATCGGTCGATGGCTGGTCACCCCGGAAATCAGACTGAGCAGAAACAAAGTATTCACAATAGATCAAACACGGTAACTGTGGCAAAATAGAACATGCATGAAATGCAAATGCAGACTCAAACGCCATCGGCATCAGAAATCCTATTCCAAAAGTCTATCGCTCAACGACATTCAAACCTCGATGAAATATTACAATCAAATCTCCAAAATATTCGAAAACTATATTTAAACCCCAAACTTGTAAAATATCAAGTCTCCTCTCTATAGGAAAATTACCCCAAAAAATTCATTTCTCGGTTTCATCGATAGAAATCAGTTTCAAATACCTACAATGATCATAATCAACCTCAGGAACTCAAATCCATGATTTGTTTCTCAAAAACAACTCTAAATCATCAGAAATCTATACAAACCCGAATCAAACCCTAGCCCATTCAGAGCAACGTTAAATATTTTGATTCAAAGCTTGATTCATGTTAATCTAACATTAAACAACCATAGATAATCAATATCTAACCTCTAATCCAACAGAAACATCAAATTTGAAACCTAGAAGGAAATTCGGCCCAAAAAATGATGATTTAAGAGGAAAAGAAGAATGATCTTACCTCAAACAATCATCATCTAACAATCCTCAGCCTCCATCTCAACGAATCACTCAGATTTGAAAAATCTAGGTCAAATCGGACCTAAAAGAGATTCAGATATTAGAATCATGAAATGGACGAAATGAAGAGGTTGGAAACTGGATCTTACCTCCAGAGATGTTATGGAATGGGAGAGACAATGGGAGAGAGTATCAAAAGAGTTGAGATTGATTTGGAGGGAAAATCATACGGAATGACGAAAAAATCGGGTGAAAGATATTTGCAGACCCATCTCGCCAAAATGCAAAGTTTCACTCGTTTCAACATTTTTGGGCATCATTAACATGCATAGTACTTCATCTACGCACGTAGAAGAAGTTCAACGTGCACAGATGCTTATACAGCGTGCGTAGACGGTGCTCAGAAACTCTCAGCTCAATCCAAATCAACATTAACGTGCGTTGTTCCTTCCAACCGCGCACTTAGATAGCTCAAGAACCCACAGTTCATTCCTAGATCATGATCAACATGCGTGGCTCCTTCTACAATGCACGTAGACGGCTTACATCACCCCCAAATCAACCTGAATCACACACACAACGTGCGTAGCTACTTCTTTTATGCACGTAGATGGCTCCAACCACTCACGGTATACTTCTAAGGGATGATCAACACGCGCAGAACCACTTTGACGCACACAGAAGGCTTTAAGCACGTTCATGATCCATCCCAGCAATGATCAACGAGTGTAGAAGCCCTGCAATGCACGTTATTGAGCTCCAACTCACCTTGACGCACAAAACCACATCCCAAACTAAAAATCATACTTTCCATCATTGACGGGACCTAACAATCACCCAATCTTACAAATATATCATCCTTAAACGCTCTTCAAACACCAAAGATCACCTCAAGCTTTCGAGGATCAAATTTTTAATGAGCGAAAATTATTATCAACAGAATGACGCTCCACCAAAAACCTTGTCAGAGTTGATCGGAACACTATAGAGAATCGATCAGAATGGGAGGGTTAACACATACAACCTCTTGTGAGATAAAAAGAGAACTAACCACTAAGCCACTTTTGTAATTATTAATATGGTTAGTACAATATTCAAATGTACTAGTTTTTAACCAACACATTTGAATCAATCTTTTAAGAGTTGAATTGTTTAAAATATTTATTAATTATTTAATTAAATAATTTAAGAGTATAATATATATCCTTATTTGTTAATATAAAAAATAAGACATTCCTTATTAGTTAATATTAATATTAATTTTTTAAGAAGTAATATAATTTGAAAAAATGCACCTCAATTAAATCTTTAACATTAAATTCAATAATAATATAATATAATAATGATATATTAATAAATAAAAATAATATATTTCATTTTTTTGATAAAATAATTTTTACTTAAATAATAGACAACTTAACTAAAAGATTAATTAATAAATTAGGAAAGTAATAACTATTTGTTGGTAAACAACGAGTGCATTTTAATCAAATAATTAATAAATATTTTAAATAATTTAGCTCTTAAATGATTGATTCAAATATATTGATTAAATTTTATTATTGTGCAGACCATGTCAATACTTATAAAAGTGACTTAATGGTGAGTTCTCTTCTTGTCTCACAAGAGGTTGTAGGTTTAAATCTTACATTGTTCACTTTTCATTAAATTTTAGTGGTTTAGTTGACGTGACATTTATAGATATCTATTATGTGCCATGTGGACATGACACATGACGTGCTTATGAGTTATAAGACACATGTCACTTCCGTCAAAGTTAACGGTGCCATGTAGATCTATTATGTGACAAATCATATTTGAGGACTCGTTTAAGAAAAAAGCAATACGTTTAGGACTAAATGTTCTGACTGTCAAAGAATTAGGACTCTTTTATGAAAAGTATGAAAGATAAAGTACTAAAGTGTCCGTTATCCCGCTTTTTTAGCAATCCTACCATTTCTCATTGTTAATTTTTATAGTAATTTGCTTGTACACCCTTTTTTAAAGAAGAATTAAAGTTTATTCCTAGAGAATTTTAAAAGAAAAAAATAGAAAATTCATAAGAATAGTGCTTACTTTTTCACAAAAATAAAGAAAATATAAGAATATCCAATGACTAAATTTTGATAGTTGGACGCCACAAATTTCTCTCCCAATATTCAGAACAAACTTCAAATTCTTTTCACAACAAAGAAGCACAGACAAAAAACGGCAAACGTGATTTTGCTTTTGGATTCCATCATTTTGTCAGTTTAGAAAAAAAAAAAAAAGAGAGACAGTTGTGTAGCACATGTAAATATAAATTACAGAAACAATTGAAGAATTAATTAAGAAATATGCGTGTATGAACGCTCATAAAAGAAATTTTCTTTCTCTAAATTGATGAACTTTCGAATAGATTTTCTCTCATCAAAATCCATAAAGTTGAGAAGCAATTGTTGAAATTTACGTGCAGTTTGGTAACTTGGTGGAGCAAACTTATGTCAAAGCAAATATATGTTGAAGATCTAAATTCAACAATTGACCACTCTTTAATTAATTTTTATATGCTCAAAGACGTAAAGTCGAAAACCCTAATACTCATCCATCGACGTTTTAACAAATGATGTAATCATGAAATATTTGGTGGATCGTTTGCACGATTGACATGAATAAAATACAAGAATATAATAAACATATGTATTCACTCCCCAAGACTAGAGTTAGACACATTAGCTTGAAATTTGTTGGATTGAAGCAATTCGATAAGTAATTTTTTTTTACATGATTATACGGTTACAATATAAAACACTTGCTACTTTTACTGTTTTATGTTCCATATAATTATACGATGTGAAACGGTTACAGCACGTGAATACATATACAATTTTGTTGGCATGAATTTCATTGGAAAAAGAGAAGAAAGAAAAAAGTGTGAAGAATATAAAAATATGTAAGATATGTAGAGAAGGACTAGAGAGGAGAGAATGGGGGCCAGTTATACATCAACACAAAGACGGAAAATGCCTTTTAAATGATTTAGGGTTTTTGGGTACACTTCGAGGGGTACTCGATGCCTCCACTCACCTTCATTTTACTTCTCTCTTTAACTTTGATGTGAATGCCCATTTCTTTTGTAGGTCTCACCATTTATATATGTATAACCTTTCATGGGAAAAGCTTGATTAAGGTGCAATTGGATTCGTTTTTTAGTCATTAATTCATAAAAGCCATTATTAGACCATCTTATCAGTTGATAAATGACAAGAGTTAATTGCTTTTCGTCCTAAATTAAGAAACAAGATGTATAGAGGGGGCTTTGTTGTCTAGGGATCGTTAAAAAATTAAGCTTCACAGCCTGTCTTTGCATTTTGCTCAAATTTCACTTTATTTTATCTGCTAAAAGTAGTCAAAAAGATAAGGAAGAAAATGATATATTTTAACCACAGCTATCACACTTAACTAACTGTTGCATGGCCTTTTTTTTAACGGGATGAAGGAAGTTCCTAATCTTTGTGTAGTTTAGTTTTTGCTGAAAATTAAATTTTGAAGCTTTTAATGTTGAAGACGATTTGTATCACTATTGCCGACGAAGTTGTCCTAAATTACTCGTTAATTCAATTAAGATAACTATGATTACCAGTAAAATTAAATTTCATTCCATGAATATCCACAAGCTGCAAAAACACTACAGAGGCAACTCATAGGCCATATACAAATCACATATTGTCCTTTCCACCTCAAAAACCGGAAAAAGAATATATATAAAAAGAATTATTTTTTTCTCAAAAGAAGATTGCATTAGAAAAAAAAAGCAAAATTTTTAAGGCCATAATGACCGAATTATTGATTCATGAACTTAAAAGCGAAGCTAGGTACGAATTTTTTTTCCCCATTTGGTGGTGCCTATGTTGTTGCAGGACCATATTTTGCTGGTCCACACTTATACAAGAGAGTAAACTCTAATGAAGAATGCAAAAATGGCGGTAGAGTCTATGGAGGATACCTAAGTAAGTAACGGTGGTCCAGCGGCAACAACACCTGATGGTGGGTGGTCAATTGATCATGAGAATAATACTTGTATCAACTGTGCAAGTCTTCTTTGCAACTAGTTTCAACTCTGAATTTGTGAGGTCCACTCTGACTTTACGTTTCAATCAACCCGAATAAGAGGTTCTTCTACCATTTTGGAAATTCGAAAGGAAAAAATATCAATGATAATACTGGAGAATTTGATTTCATATTATAGGACTTTGTATTGCTCAAAAAATCATCAAAAATTAAGTCTTGTTCTCTGGTCTTACAAGATGTACAATTCTATATATGTTTTACGGTTTACGTTCACTTAAATTGAGTATGATTCAAAGAGATTTTGGATTTGAAAGACTCTAACTTATAATTTTACCAAATCACTCCACTCTTGATGATGCTCGTTACCAGATCTTATTACATAGGATCTTTGATTATAATTAGTATATTAGGAAACAGATGGAATGTTTTATATATCATCTAAAATTGATTGAGTTTTGGACTTTGTACATACATATTTTGGGGATCATCGGAATCGCATATTTATTGCAATATGTAATTTTTGGTGAAGAATAATGAGATGAGACATTCATACTATATGCTTTAAAAACATTAACTTATATGTCCCTTTCAATATCCCCAATAATTCCCTTATCTCTCTTTCCTAGCAAGCGCAAACGTATGGAAGAAATTGAGTTTTATTTTCTTTTTTTTCTTACAAATATTAATTCTTGATCAAAGGTTTGGTATACAAAAGCTTTCGATGTTCCTATTTTTCAACAATTAATTATTAATGCATACTTTCAAACGTAGTCCCTTTCTTGTATGAAGCAATCTCTAGTACTGTTGGTATTTTAGCCCTATTAAGTATTGTGTTCTTTTCTATCACATTGTCAATCAACATTGAAATGATAATGCAGCCAAGTTTTTATAATATTTTTTATTCACAATTCTTCATAGATTTAAACCATATTTATTTGCTTTGATCGAACCAGCAATTTTAGCTAATTAATTAAATTTATTAGTACATTTATGCACCACAATTGATCTAAAAAAGTGTCTAATCGCAAATGGTGATAATACTTAATTATTTGATATTACACAATAACAATATTCAAAGAGTACATATCACCAATTGAGGACTGCGACGGATTGTGACATCAATTGTTGTTTTCTTAGTCAGAGATCTTGAATTTAAATATATATTGAATACCGAGAAATTATAAAACTAGTTAAGAGACAAAATTTTGTTATTATACGAAATTATCCAAGTCGAATTTGAATTGATGAAACATCAGAAAAATATATGGAGACCAAATGATTTGATCAAACGAATATATAAAAAGCGAGAGTCAATTATGGCAAAACGATTAATTTTTTAGATTCTAATAACGGGTGGTCCAATAGTCACGTAAAGACTATAGTTTCATGTACCACTCTACTCTTGTTCAAGGTCGGCTCTGCCCATCCGAAAATAAAAAGAAAAGAAAGAAGAGATGGGGATCATGATTTGATCCACTCCAAGGTTGCGCCCACTATTGTCAAAATTACAGATTCTATCTTGTCCAAAGCAGTTACTTCATACATGAAAATAGCAGCCAATTAATTTTGTTAATCACGAACGTAGAACTTCTAATTAAAAAATGACACAAAATTAGTATAAAAAATGGGGCTAGGTATAAAAAATATGGGTGTAATTAAGGATCCAAAGCTGAGTTCGAAAGATTAGGAAGGAAGAATATGAATAAGGTGTTCTAATAATTGGTGAAAAATGACGAGACAAGATAAAGCGATTTCGGATAAGAGACGAAGATGTCTGAGATTGAGGTCCCCATAATATTACACATATATCATTTATTGTACCAAACTGTCAACAGTGTCAAGTGAATTGGTCCCCGTTTCTATGACTTATTACATCAATTCCTTAAATGGCTACTTACCAAGGACCCATTTGCACTCAATTTCATACCATCCCTTCCTTCACCTCTCATTTTGTTCCCAATTTGTTTTTTGTTGTTTTCTCCTTCGTTTCTTTGCAGCTTTTCTTCTTTATATCTTCACATGGCTTATTGAGCTCAAAAACTCGACAAGAACGAATGTTCATCCTTCTTCCTTCGGTGATTGAATCGTCCAATTGACCAACTATTAGATTGGATTAGGAGGGGGAGTTAAATTTGCAAATTATTTTTCATATATATTATAATTTTTAAGATACATGTTTATAATTTTTAAGATACATGTCTTTTTTTTATTATGTAATCTGTAAAATTTATTTTTGTAATTTACCTCTCCGTTTATTACAAACAAATACTATTCTAGGAGATGCTATTATTTTGTGAATCGTTGATGTAATATAAATTTTGAGCTTCGTCAACAATTTATTAAATAATCAAATGACTAATGAACAAAAAATATTAAATAAAGTTATTGGAATGAAATAAGTATCTAAATAGCAAGAATGATCTTATATATATAGGCAAATAGTTAGGGAAATAAAAATTAAACTAAAATTGAGCTGCAATTTTAAAATTTCAGTTATGACTGGGGTCAACCTATATTTTGACCCTTTTATGAGTACTCATATGCAAAATAGAAAAAAAAATTCAGATTTCCGAGAATTTGTTAAAAAAAAGATCAAAATCGTTGATTCTGAAAAAGTAATCAATTAATGTCTTTCACAAAAGTATTGATGATGATTTTTATAAGTGAAGCACTAATATTTCAGGTGAAAGGCTACCATGGCCAAGCCTAATATTTGTCGTTGATATCAGGGTTAATGGCTTAATAATGTCCAATAATTAACTTTTCCACTTCGTATTTTCCTCCATAAATTATTCTTAATCGTTCCTGATTCCCTACTTAATTAATTAATTTGTTGCATTGCACTAATAATAAATAAACAATTGTCAAGTTGGTTTAATAATTACACATGTATATATATCCCTGTACTAATCTCATCAGTTATTGAAAATTCATTATTAAAGCTTTAATTACATAATAATATTTATCAATAATTTCCAATATATATCTCACTCTATTTTTTATATAATTTCTACAGCTAATCTCATGTGAAATAATTAGTACTACCCATGTGAAGCTGACTAATTTTTCTTAGGAGTCAAGAAGAATCTTTAATAGAAAACAATTAATTGATATATTTTCGATAGTTTGTGCATATGAAATATAATCTGTCATGGAATGACAGTATCATCACAAGACAACCCAGTAGATATAGCTAGGCAAGTACTCGAGGTTCTTTACTAGCTATATTATATAGTAATCGAAAAGTGGCACTTTTATAAATTTTTAATCCGACGTGGACATAAAATTTAGAGAATAAAAAATAACATATTCCCGATAAAAATATCGATGCATATGATATAATATAAGATAGGTTGATTGGCCTATTATATGCCTAATTAATTATGTCGAACGTCTGAGGCCTATACAAATAAGTGAATCATTTCCAACTGCGAGCAACAAAAACCTATATATGTGGTGAAATGATTCGGATACTAATATATGTGCCGATTAAGACTGGTCAGCCAGTCAAATATATATATATATATATATATATATATATAATCGTCATAAAAGGATAATGTACATATTTCGTTGTTGAATTTAACAAAATTAAATAAAGGAAGGAATCTCCAAAACGACATCAAAGAAAACCGTAGAATAAAAAGATGAATATAATTGGTTAATTAGCATCAAAAGGGATATTATTAGTTAAAATTTTCTTGGGTTTCAGTAATCATTTGATCTAGAACATAATTGATCAATAAGTGTTTTTATAAAAGATAAAATTTTGTTAAATCATAATCCGAAGAAGTGGATTAGCCTAAAACAGAGAAAACTTCTACTTTTCAAAGTGTTTTAATTAATTAATAAGTTGATGACTTAGTCGATCAAATCAAGTACTTGAATTTGTTTGTGAATCAATATTTAGAATGACAAAAGAGGGGGCAAGGGCCAAATAAACATATAGCCATAAAGCAACCTAGCTAAGTTAATTAATATGCCTAAAAGAAATATTGATAATGCATTAGAGTATCAAAAGCAAACATTAATTAATTGATCCTTGAGGAGAATGGTATTGCTATCAATGATAAGTCCCACAGCCATATTGCTATCGATATGTCTGAAAATGCTTCTTGACATTAACCATATATACATTGAATATATACAAAATAGATTCAATGGTGGAGCCTGAATTTGAGTAAGATAGAAATCGACTTTAAAATGAAGTGATAAAAGATAAAATAAAGCAAGTGAAGTCGACAGGATACCCTAAAGGTTCGTCGAACAGTCAATGGAGTCGCCCGACCAACCTGACTCCGACACTGAACAAATTATAGAGGGTAAGGAAAAATCACAAACTGATTATGCAACTCAGTTAAAAATTATTACTCTCTCTTGATCCTAATTGTTAACTATTCATTCTGTCTCTCACTCTTTCTTGCATCAATTTCTCTCAGGTATAAATTCTGTATATATTAAGAAAGTAAACAAGTAAAATCAAAGATATCACTGTGCTTACACTTAAGTACTAAGCAACAAACTAACTTGAATACAGGAAAATGAATAAGAGAGTAATTCGTATACGTTTTACACATATTCTCTTGTGCAGAACAAATTATAAATTCGAAACAAAGACTGCAATATATTACTAATTTATTATTGAGCTAATAGACGAAAACGTATGACAATCTTAAAAAAATTGATTTGTATTACTCTAAATAGAATGCGAATGAAAATTGTCATCCACAATTTCAGCAAACAATAGTTCCACGGACTTGTCATTGGACGATTATTCAATCAGGAAATTAATGAATACTCCTCACATCACTTGCATTTGAATGTGATGAAACATTAGTCATAAATTATTTAATTTTGGTTATTTGAATGCATGGAACATTCCTACATGGTCAAAAACATTGTACGTATTAAAATTTTAGTAATCGGCAATTCATCATGATCCGTCGGAACTGTCGCATTAGAGTGCCTTTGGTATATTTTAAAATTGGGTTTAGGTTCGTACTATTATAAACCACTTTAGGGAGAGGATTCTTTTATTAGTCGATATTCTTCAAATTTTATTCATCTGATTGACGATGAGGTGGACTAAAGAAAAATCTAGCGAACAAGTTCGTACTATAGATTTCCAATTGAAAAAAAAAAATGTCTCTAAACGAACCGACAAGATGAAAAACTTGAGATTATAAATAAAGGAGTAAATAAATTAAAATAATTCAATTTTTAAGTTTGTATCAAAAATAGGGTTTATTTTCGAAAAATGACTACAAAAATCCTGAACTTTAGCTTGGCTTAAAAAATAGTTTGACGTCAATGTGCCATTTATTTTTGTCGTTATTTATCACAATGGACTAGTTACGTGATAAATTTATACAGTAACTTATCAGAAATTATTTAAAAGAAGGCCAAAGGATGTCATTTTGGTATTGAATTAAAGAAATTAAAAAAGAAAAAAAATCAAGTAGCATCTTGTTAACCGAAACAACATCGTTTTGGCATTTTATCGACCATTTTTAACAAGTTGCCCAATGGCTTGCCATGTAATTAGTACATCGTGACAAATAACCGCAAAAGCAAATAGTACACTAAAAACAAACTATTTTTTATGCAAAAATCAAAATTCAAGAGTTTTGTTATCATTTTCTAAATACAGACTATTTTTTATACAAATTCTAAAAGTTGAATTATGTTGACTTATTTACTCTAAAAATAATTATTTGTCCTCACATCTAAACAAAGTATCACTTTAACAAATTATTCCAAGAGAAATCATGTATATATACAAAAGGATAAATAAATTAAAAAACATGAACTTTAGTCAAATTAATAAAAATATCACGAACTTTTAATTTTACTTCAGAAAAATATAAACTTTAACTACTATAATAATTGTGTTATCAATTAGTTTAGGGTTAACTTTTCCATCCATTTGGATGACGTGACAATCCACGTCATATTTTATGTGTAAATATTTTATGATGTGACTTTTATTTATTAAAAACAATTAACTAACTTACAAAAGATGCTAATTTTTTATGACGAATTAATTTTTTATGAAGTGACTTTTATTTATTAAAAAATTAACTAAATTAAAAAAACTAATTTTTTATGACGATTATTTTTTTATGATGTGACTTTTTTATTAAAAAAATAACTAACTTACATGAAAAGTTAATTTTTATGACTTTTTTCAACAATATTATTTAAAATCTATTTATCATTTAAAAATATGTTTGCTAATAAAAAAAATTATTAAAAAATTTGTTTTCTAGGTTTTTTTAAAAAACAATGAAAATTTTTCTTAAACTAAACAACTCAAAATATATTTAGGTCATTTCTACCCATAAAAAAAATAGACATGAATTTTTTATTTAGAAATACATTGTAAGGAAAAAAATACTCAATATAAAGAAAAAATTATACTAAATTACTTTGAGAAGAGATAAGTAACAATAATAACTTAAATTAAAAGAAATCGTGTGATTAATGGGAGATGGCGATACATTCTTATCTCCCATTAATTTAAATTTTTATCTCTGGCGCATTGTTATTTTTTTTTTGAAAACTTTTAGATTTATTTATTATTAAAAAACTTGCAGGTTCTTGATATTTATAAATACATTCTTATACTTTTAATATTTAGGCGTTTTCATTCTAATATTCTTGAGAAATGTCATTTTTGGTGTTGGTTTCTATTTTTGTACCAGTTTCAATTAATGAATATTATAGATGTTGGTTAATTAATTATTCATACAATAAACAATGAATTAAGATACAATATAATTTTTTTCATAAAAATTTAACTTCATTTTTGTAAGTTAGTTAATTTTTTAATGAATAAAAATCACGTCATAAAATATTTATACATCAAATGTTATGTGGACTGTTAAGTCAGCGAAGTAGATGAAAAAGTTAACCTCAAACTAAATGATGACACAATTGTTATAGTAGTCAAAGTTCATATTTTTCTGAGATAAAATTAAAAATTCATGATATTTTTGTTAATTTGACTAAATTTCATATTTTTTAATTATTTAGCCTATATAAAATCAACAAATATTTTTTCTTTCTTTTGCATGAATTCATTAAAAAAGAAAGCTTAGTTCGAAAGAGAAGAAGTGGTACATCCTCAAACATCAATTTAAGAGGTCCCAAATTCTTATAACCACCATGTGATGATGCTTCC
>CAODLS011184192.1:0-12284 GCA_948243855.1 Flueggea neowawraea
AGGGGAGAGGATCGGCAGAGAGGCATTGGGGAATGTCGCCGGTGGCTGGGAGGTCAAGAGGTCCCACTTCCATTGCTGTTCAAAATTCAAATGATGAATGCAACATTTTGATGAGAATGGGAGGGAAATGAGCTACAAGTCGTGACATGGAAAAACAAAAAGGCATTACCTTCAGAAACAAAAAAAAAAAACAGAGAGCAGCAGCGATAGTGAGACGATTGCTTTCTGATTGCTAGTGATACTCTTCTGCGATTCCTTATTTACTGTTTTATAGTAATTATAACACAAGTGAAGATGATCCCAGAAGACAAAAGGCGTTGCGACTTGCGTGGGAAGGTTAGCTTAACAATAATTAAAGAAAAATTAACAAAAATTAAGAGAGATGAGACATCTGATACTTTTTTTTAATATTATTACAACAGAAACTGTACGTGGACTGATCAGAAAAAATTTGAAAAGGCAAAAGACATACATACAGTGAGAGTGAAAGTGAAGATGATGAATGGATTGTTGAACTTAGCGAGGAAGGAGCTTGGTGTGTGAGAGTGGGGAAACACATCAACTAAAGCTGTCACACTGCAGGAAATGTCAAAAAAAAAAGAGGGAAAAGGAAAGCTAGAGAAAGTGACAACTGACATGGAATCGCATGTGAAAATAGAATGGCTATGGCTTATGCTATGCAAACTGGCCATTATCTTGTTAACTTAATACTTTTTTCGTACTTTTAATGGTAAAAACTATACTTTAATTTTATTTGATAGCTATACGAATTACAATACATTAAAATAA
Organism: Flueggea neowawraea; assembly: GCA_948243855.1. Classification (NCBI taxonomy): domain Eukaryota; kingdom Viridiplantae; phylum Streptophyta; class Magnoliopsida; order Malpighiales; family Phyllanthaceae; genus Flueggea; species Flueggea neowawraea. The sequence continues at coordinate 790 of CAODLS011184192.1, forward strand.
TTATTTATTATATATATTTATTAAAATAAATTTAAAATTAGATTTAATCTAAACTCTTAATAAATTTCTCCCTATGATTAGAGGTGGGCACGGGACCCGACCACCCCTACATTTTTGACCGGGGCCGGACTGTGCCAGGCCCAATCAATTGAACTAAAGGTATGGTCCAGGTCCGCCCATTCAAGAGGGCGGGCCGTCCTACGAACCAATTTTTTTAAAAAATATATTAATATTCTATATTTTTTAATCAAAATATAATTTAGCCTATACTTTATTGTATAAATTATACTTTAATAAATATTAAAAAATTCTTAAATTTATAATTGATATTTTTTTACTAATTTATAACACATAATTTATCAAATTAATATTAATATACTATATATTATATTATATATATATAATATAAAAAATTATATATATTATATATATTCGGATCGGACCGAACCGGACCTCGAGCCATTTCATAAGTTCAGACCCTACCCTATTTTATTTTAAAAAAGTTCGGGCTAGACGGCTCACGGGCCAAATAATATTGGCCCAACCCTAACTATGATATGATACTACAAAATTGGAGCACCATCTCACTTCCAATTACCCACAGTGTGTGAGTTTGAGAATAAATAGGCTTTGTGTCGAAGACTCTTGACTCTTTAGGGGAGAAAAGAGCAGGAGATTCACACTTTTATAACAACATAGAAAATTGATCCTCAAAAATATTATTTGAAAAACTAATTTGTAAAAATATCAAATTAGGAAAACTAATTTGTAAAAATGTCATTTTCAGGGTCTCCGAGTGTCTGTACTGGAGGTCTTCATAGGTCTCCAGTGGCTCTAGAGGGTCTCTACTGGAGGTTTTAGTCTCCATGAGTCTCCACTAGAGGTCTCCACTGATGGTCTCTAAGAGTCTCCACTTGATGTCTCTAAGGGTCTCCACTGACATTAATGTGGTATTTTTAAATTCTATAATTTTGAAAATGATATTTTTACAAATTAAAATTTAAAAATTCTATTATTATAATTTAAAAATTATGGAGTATATTATTACAAATAAAAAAATTTTAAGGGACAACTGAGATAATTAACTCAAAATGAGCGACAATAAATAGGCTTCATTGAATCTACTCGCCCAACAACTGGAATCTTCCATTGTACTCCATATGTTATTATGTTTAGTTTAGGGTATAAGATGACTTGACATTTACTCATTACTTTATTCAGCACTCTTCCAAATTCCAATACAGTAAGTAGTAGGGATGTAAGCAGTGTAATTTTGGTCAGTTTTAAGTCTTTAAACCAAATCGCACTTCAAATTACGGTTTGAAAAAATTACAACTGCAGTTAAACTACTAGTGCAGTTAAATCCATTAAATCTAAACTAGCGATTGCGGTGCAATTTGGTCGGTTTTTTGTGGTTTGTATTTTCTTAAATGTATAAAAAAAATTAAACAACTAAACAAAGTAAAATAAATAATAATATTGAAAAATAATCTTAATATTGTTTCATTAGAATTACAATGTCTCTGAAATGTGGAAGATGCCTCAAAAATATGAAAGGTTGATTTAAAATACATTAACCTTTACCAACTGCCCTTCCAAAATAAATATAATTATACAGTATTGTCATCATCAATCAATTAACATCTAACTAATATTAATTTATATCTATTATTAGCATCCAAAATATACATTTTTAACTACAAAAAAATTTAAAAAAACTGCACATAATCTAGAATAACTCCAAAATATACAACTTTCAACCATAAATTTAGGTTGGTATAATTATAAAATATAGTAAAGTTAGTGGGCCATGTTTGATGCATAAATTTGGGTTGGAAAACACACACACACACACACATATATATATATATATGCAGTTATGCAGTTGCGATTTGGTTTAAACGGTTTTAATATATTAGTAACCTCAGTTGAAAAGCAACTTAGCGAATTTATGAAAATTATGACCCGCAATCAATCTGAATCTATAAAAAATCTCAAATTGCGATGCGATTTAAAACGAATTGATTGGTTTATGTGATCCAGCGGTTAGACCTTACACCCCTAGTAAATATCTCTTTCTTATCTAGTATACCCTCACTAAAATTCTGCTATCCTAAGACCACCTGGGACCAAAAATAGAGTTGAACGCAAAACTTTTGGAAAATTTGTCCCTCTAGCCCGGCTTCATTTTTCTGCCCTTTTTTTCGATTGCTACAGTGTCACCCTACATATAGCGTGACATTGTAGCAATGCAAATTTTTTTATTTTTTTGACTTTTTTATTTCAATCTTCTTTTTATTTTGTCAAACCAAATAATTAATTTTATTAAATAAATAATTAAGAAAAAATTAAGTTTGTATTTAGTTTGTAAAAAAATAATAGTAAAAAATGTGATTTAGAAAAAATATTGCGAGAATATTTCTTTTTAGAATTAGAAATAGAGTTTTAGATTAAATGTGTTTTTACTGTAGATACTATATTTTTATGAAAAGTTGTTGTAAAATAGAATTTTGGGTTAGAGATGGCCTAAATTGTTACTTTCCTTTGTTCTATCGAAATTAAAATTCCCGTAAACCTTAGGGACAAGACAAAATACAAAGAAACAATCCATATCTTGTATATATATGCATAACCATATTACATATAAACCTTGAATTGGAAAATCAAATAACTATTGTACATATAAACCATTAATTAAGAAATCAAAATTAAATTAAAAGCATGGAGAACAAATACAGAGTCGTGTACATAAAGAGGAAGAAAACGCTGAAGAAGAAGGCTCAAGAGCTCTCCACTCTTTGTGGCATTCCCGTCTGCCTTCTCTGTTGTGCTCCCGACGGCGACGTGAAAAAGTGGCCTCAGGATTCCGACGCCGTCTCTCAAAATCTTCTCAAATACTATAGAGGCAGAGACGACATGTTATCAAGGATTTTGAGCCATAACAGAAAGATGATTGTCTATTCAGCCTGGGATCCCAAGCTTGATTACTTGCCAGAGCAGTCCTTGATGTATATTCTCAAATATCTGAATGATACAGTAAATAGAATTGAATTGACAAATAGTAGCTGCACCACGGGAGGAGGGATCTCTGGATACCAAGACGATGAACAACAAGTGGTCAGTCCAACCATGCATGATTCCGTGGAATTGGATTCTTTTTCTGACTTTGCCTCTAGCAACTGTACCAATAGTAGTGATATTTCAAATTCTTAATTTGTGTTTGTGTAAAAAAATAATGGAGTGTTAGTTTTAGGTATTTTATTTAGCATCATTCTATTTTTTTGGTATACAAATTTACAATTAAACACCCCAATCTTTTTAGAGGAAATTACTCTACAACTTCACTTTGGGCATTTGAATTTCAGAAATAAAAATCCAATCAAAACCATTACAAAATTACAACACGTTGAATTTTAATTTCCAGAATGCATGAATTAGTTTTCACGCGCCTATCTCCTCTCCCCTCATTGTTTCTGTTCTTTCCTCTCCTTCCTCCTCACTCTTCTCTCTTCTCTCTGCGCCTTCACCTCCTCTTCCAGTTTCTAACTTGCTTTCTCTCTCCTCCTTCACGTCCTCTATCTCTTCCCTCACCTCATCTCCTTCTGCTCCCCTTTATGGCTTTTCTTTTCGCCTTTTCTCTTTTGCTTTTCTTTCTATCTCCCTCTCAAGCTTCTGCCTCCTCAACTTATCTCCCTCTTCTCCGCCTCCATCCTCTTCTCCTATTCGGCTTATGGTGACACAAACAAAAGTGAGGGAGAATGCGCGACACGAACGAGAGTGAGAGAAAGAGAGAGTCTAAGAGTGACGGGTTAGGAGGGACGTAGTTAGGGGTGGATCTTAGCTGGTCATTATGGATGGGAGAGAGAGGAAAAGATCTGCAATTTTTTGCTCATTTTCATATGTGCAACACTGAGACCAAGTTGTTTTCATTTTATATTCATTTTTTATGTGAAATTTTGAGTACATTTATGTTCTCATTTGTATTTGGGTTTGTACTCGTTTAGTACTTATTTGTATTCAATTTGTTCTCATTTTCACTCGTTTGTACTCATTTTCGTGTGTGCAAAATTGAGACTAAATTGTTCTTGTTTTGTATTCATTTTGTATTTGAAATTCTGAGAACGTTTTAGTCTCGTTTTGTACTCACTTTTTGTATTTTGAATTCTGAGTACAAGTTGGTCTCGTGTTGTACTCATTTCTGGCGTGTGGTCAATATGCAGTCAAACTTCTGACGGGGCGGTTAAAAGGTGGTTAAAATGTCAAATTTTGGTATTTTTAAAATTGCATTATAAATTTTGATATTTTTGTGTACATTTTGAATGTTCTTACCTTTCTGAAATTTAAATTTTTTTTAGAATATTTTTATTCTTTTCCCTTATTTTTACCAAACAAAAAGTGTTTTATTTGGACATTAGTTGTGTTCTTTTTTGAAATAGGTATTTTTTAGATTTAATTATTTGGTAACATCTTTCTCAAGGACCGAAACAATGAAATCAGAAGGGAGTAATTTCAGTGTTGATTGTTCTGTAATCACTTTGCATGACGCGATGAGACAGAGTGAAGCTGGCTTAAAATTAATCTACAATCCTTTGAACTATATACTTAGATGAAATAGCATTCTCAGCCAATAAGGAAACTGACTCCACTTCGATTTGAACTATATGATTTCATTCTTTATCCATTCCATTGCATCCCTTATGCCTAAACACCCAGCCACAAGTTGATCAAATACACTCCGCAAAAGAATTCAAGCAAAGATTAAAAACATGCTGAAATCATCGCCCAACCAATGCCATACATGTTTTTATTAGCAAAAATAGCACAATCTACATTCAGCTTCATGAAACCAGAAAGAGGTTTAATCCAGTTACCAGAGACACAATCTGCTATAGATGAAACAACCCGCATCTTATGTAATAACCTTACCTTCTTCTATTGTTCAGGATAGTTTAGAGATTCGTCACATATAGTATGAGCAGCCTCCTTGCATTCCTCCATAAAACATTATTTCTATTAGACCAAATACCCCAAAGCATCATGAAAATCTTCTGAAAAAGCTCTTGATCCGCTCCACTTAACACCTAATCATGAGTTTATCATGCCAACAAAACATTATTTCAAGATACTTGTGGATTTTGTTAATCATGCTAGAATGACGTTAGTAAAAGAATTGCCCAAAGACTCTTTACATGAGTTGTATGTAACACATAAATTCATATATTATTGATCTCTTATTTAATAATTATACAATTTTATGATTTTTTAATTTTATCTATCTAAAAAAATTAAAGAATATTTTTGAGTTCATATTTAAAAAAATAATTATATTTTTATTTATACAAAAATTATTTTTTAAAATAAAGGCAAATGTTCTCTTCTTTTCAAGTTTAATATATTAACTTTCTAAGAATACCCAATGCCTCAAGTGTGAAAAATTAGCAATCACTTGCAAGAAATCGAATTCTCAAGAGAGATTGAAGAAAAAACATGGTAAAAAATATATCCAGAGGTGTACAAAAGATGTATATTTGATGCACAAAAAGTGTAAAACCCGTATACAAACAATGAACAAATTGCATAACTAGTATACAAACGGTTTACAATTTCAATTTTAAACTGTTCTTTTTTTTTACAAGTTTGAAATATTTTAGTTCATTGAGTTGATTTGATTCTAATTTAATATTATTTTAAACTGTTGGAATTGAATTGATTTTCTTGAGGATTTGTTGAAGCCACTTGGTGTTTAGTTGAATCAAGCAAGATAGAAATTGATTGGTGGAAAAGAAAGGTTGATTTCGGTCAAGTCTAGAAGGACACAGTCAGAGTTAAACCATGTTTTGGACAGTGTGCGAGATGAGCCGCCCGTGTCATGTTGTCGTGTGGGAGCCCATGTCTTCAGTGCCTTTGTCCATGTCTTATTCTCCCTTGCCCGTGGCTTGGAACATCCTTGTAACCTTTTGGCCAACTTTCAAAGTGAATAGCAGAATTGCTCGCTCTCTCTGTTCGTGTACGTTGATCAATTAATCGAACCACATAAATTCTTGTGTCGTGTGTAATTGTTCTCTTCTATATTTTGCTTATTCTATCACGTGTTTACTTAACAAGTGGTATTAGAGCCACATACGTTTGTTGATTTTGAAACTCCTGGGTTCGTGACTGCAAAAAGAAGATGTCTTCCTATAAATTTAAGATTGAGAAATTTAATGGTTCAAATGAATTCACCATGTGGAAGCTGAAGATGAAGGCATTTCTAGTTCAGTAGAAGTGTGCAGAGGCGATAGAAGGTGAAGAGAGATTACCTATAGAATTGACAACGGCGTAGAAAGATGAGATTGTGTCAAGGGCACATAGTGCAATTCTATTGAGTCTGGTAGATGAAGTCTTAAGGGAGGTGACAGATGAAGATACTGCAGTTGGCTTGTGGAAAAATCTTGAAAGCAAGTACCTGAAGAAATCCCTGATCAATAAGCTTTATTAGAAAAAGGCAACTGCATGCCTTGAAAATGACAGAAATTATACAGGTAAAAGACCACCTTGATAATTTTAACAAAATCATATTAGACATAAAAGGTGTTGGTGTTAAAATTGAAGCATCGAATCAAGCCATGTTTCTATTGTGTTCTTTGTCTAACTCTTATGAGAATTTTATTGATTCTATCATGTATGGTAGAGATAGTTTATCAATAAATGATGTTAAGGATGCTCTGCTGTCTAAAGAATTGAAGAAATTGGTTTATAGTTTTGGGCAAGGCAATGTGAAGTCTAGGTTAACTGTGAGTAGGGGCAAGAGCATGGAACGGAATGGTGGAGGACTTAGTAAGTCGCGTTCCAAGTCAAAGTCTGCATTGAGATGCTTTACTGCAAGGAGAAGGGGCACTGTAGAAAGAACAATCCACAAAGGAAGAAGGGAAACAAGCAGGGACCAAATGGTAATGCACAGATTGTTGTAGCTCAGAATGGTTCTGATAAACAGGATAGTTCTGATGAGGGAGAAGGATGCGATGTTTTCACTATCAGTACAACTAGTTCTGTAGAAACTTGGGTCCTAGATATTGGTGCTTCTTATCATATGACTTATACACATGAGCTATTTACTACCTTCAAGGAGTTGAATGGCAATGTAAAGTTAGGTGATGATGGGGAGTTGAGTGTCAAGGGTAGTGGTCCAGTGCAGATCAAGATGTTTGATGGAATTATTAGGGCATTGGATGTCTAGTATGTCTTTAAACTACGAAAGAATTTGATCTCTGTTGACACACAGGATAAAATTGGGCACATATTCTCTGGGAGTTGTGGAATTCTTAGAGTGTCCTTAGGAGATCTAGTAGTGATCAAATGCAAACTGCAACATAATTGATGGGTAGTTCAGTGTTAGGAATGACGACGGTGTTAAGCTCCATGGTTATTGATTTTGTAGAGAAGAAGGATAATAGTACAGAGTTATGGCATTGAATATTGGGCATATTAGTGACAAGGGACTTTTCATTTTGAGTAAGAAAGGGCTTTTAGATGGTGCTAAGACCAGAAAGTTGAAGTTCTGTAAGACTTTGTTATGGGCAAACAATGCATGATGAAATTCAGTATGGGCAGTCACACTACTAAGAGGGTCCTTAAATACATTCACTTTGATTTATGAGGTCCTTATCTGGTGGAGTCTCATAGTGGATGTAGGTACTTTGTAACATTTATTAATGACTTCTCTAAAAAGGTGTGGGTGCATTTTCTGAAGTCTAAGGATGAAGTGTTTGAGAGGTTCAAGGAATAAAAGACTATGGTAGAAAAACAGATTGGCAAAGTAGTCAAGACACTCAGAACTGACAATGGGCTTAAATTCTAGAACAAAGAATTTGATGAGTTCTGAAGAAAAGAAGGTATAGTGAGACATAGTAATGTACCATATGCGCCACAGCAGAATAGAGTTGCAGAACGGATGAACCAAACAATTGTTTAGCGTGTTAGATGCATGAGGATAGACATTGGGTTGTCAAAGCCGTTATGGGCTAAAGCAGTTAACAATGCTGCTTATTTGGTAAATAAATCGTCATCGATTGCAATTGATTTTAAAACTCCTTAAGATGTTTGGTTCAAGAAACCCTCTAATTATTCTAGCTAACGAATATTTGGATGTCCTGCATATACTCATGTTAGTGATGACAAACTGGAGCCTAGGACAGTTAAATGCATATTTCTAGGATATGCGACTGGCATAAAAAGTTACAGATTGTGGTGTACTGAGAACAGAACCCCAAAATTTATTATTAACAGAGATATGACCTTTGATGAATCTACTTTGTCTGGCCAGAAGAAAGAGTTTGGTGATCTTGCAAAAAATAATGAATATGATCAAGGTGAAAAGTAAAAGGTGGAGTTAGAGGTTGATACTCCAAACACGAATGGTGTGACCGACACATCTATAGAATAGTTCGATATCAACCAGAATGATTCACAGAGTATAACAACACGTAGATCGAGGCAAAAAAATCTAAGACCTGCGAGGTATGTGGATTGTGTTAGTGCAAATATTACTAATCTTATTTTTTTTTGCCTTAACAGTAGTTGAAGAAATTGAAAAAAAGGAACCGAGGTCATATAATAAAGCAGTGGAGAGTAAAGAAAGAAAAAGATGGCTAAGCTCAATGAATAAAGAGATGGCATCTTTGCGGAAAATCAAACTTGGGAAATTGTGCCATTGCTGGAAAGGGTCAAACTTATTGATTGTAAATGACTTTTTAGAATAAAGGATGGAATTTCAGATGATGAACCACTTAAGTTCAAATCAATGCTTGTGGTGAATTTTCACAAAAGGAAGGGATTGACTATAATGAAGTGTTTTCACCTGTTGTGAAGCATAAAACCATTCAAGTTATCCTAGCCATAGTAAGCGTTTTTAACTTAGAGCTTGAGTAACTTGATGTTAAAACTGCTTTTCTGGATGGAAACCTTGAGGAGGAAATTTATATGAAAAAACCTGAGGGATTTGTTAATCCTGAAAAGCCAGATCATGTGTGCTTTTTGAAAAGTCCTTGTATGTAAAACAATCACCTAGGCAGTGGTATAAGAGGTTTGATACAGTTATGATCTCTCATGAGTTTATGCAAAATCAGTATGATAGTTGTATTTACTTTAAGACATTGCCTAATGGTTCGTTTATATATATGTTGCTATATATGGATGACATGTTGATTGTAGCTAAGAACCAAGCTAAAATTAACAAACTAAAACAGTTGTTGAGTAGTGAGTTTGAGATGAAGGATTTGGGTGCAACCAAGAATATCTTAAGGATGGAGATTTGGAGAGACAGAAATGCAGGTTTGTTGTACGTTTCGCAGCAGAAATATATTGAGAAGTTACTGCATGCTTTCCATATGGATCACTCTAAACCGGTGAGTACTCCATTGGCAGAACATTTTAAATTTGATCATAATACATTGCCTAACATTGATGAGGAGGTGAAATATATGAAGAATGTGTCTTACCTAGTGTAGTTGGTAGTTTGATGTATGTCATGGTATGCACTAGACCAAATCTGGCTTATGTTAGTAAGAAGATTTATGAGTAATCCTGGAAAAACTCACTGGGAAGCAGTCAAGTGGATTATACGATATTTGAGAGGGACTAGTAGTGTTTACTTGGTGTATGGAAATGGTAATGATTCTGGTGGATTGGTTGGTTTTACTGATTTTGATCATGGAGGAGATCTCATGAAGAGAAGATCGTTGACTTGTTAAATTTTCACTCTATTTGGATGTATTATTAGTTGGAGAGCTTATTTACAGCCTACAGTTGCTCTATCTACAACTGAAGTAGAATACATGTCATTGACAGAAGGGTTGAAATAAGGTATATAGTTAAATGGTCTTATTGGAAGTTTGGGTTTGAAATTGCCTAAGCCTATTATCTATTGTGATAGTCAAAGTGCTTTGTGTTTGGAAAAAAATCCGATTTGTCATGATAAGACAAAACATATTGATGCTAGACTGAACTTTATTCATGATGTTAGACTAAACTTTATTCGTGATGTGATTGAAGAAAAGTTGTTCTCTATTGAGAAGGTGGCCACAGAAAACATTCCTGCAGATATGTTGACTAAGCCAATTACTACTAAAAATTTCAAGCATAGCTTGAACTTGGTGAATGTTCGCAGAGCTTAAGCTTGAGGCCCTTTGGGGCGTGGTAGATGAATGTTTCTTTATTTTGAGTTTGAAAGAGGAAAGAAAATAAATTCAAGGTGGAGAATTGTTGGAATTGAATTGATTTTCTCAAGGATTTGTTGAAGCCACTTAGTGCTTAGTTGAATCAAGTAAAATAGAAATTGATTGGTGGAAAAGAAAGGTTGATCTTGGTTAAGTCTAGAGGGACACAGTTAGATTTAAACCGTGTTTTGGACCATGTGCTAGATAAGCCACCCGTGTCATGTTGTTGCGTGGAAGCTGGAAAGACACGGCCTTAGACATGGCTGTGTCATTCACTGTCCATTTTGTTTTGATCTATTTAAGACCGTGTCTTTAGTGCATTTATCCGTGTCTTATTCTCCCTTACTCGTGTCTTCATATCTGAAGGGTTTAAGAGTGTTTTTTAGGGTTTTTCTAGTCTATTTTGGCTAGAAAACATTGTAAACACATATATTATGTGGCTTGAAAAATCCTTGTAACCTTTTGGCTGACTTTTAAAGTGAATAACAGAATTGCTTGCTCTCTCTACCTATGGACATAGACTAATTGATCGAACCACGTAAATTCTTGTATTATGTGTGATTGTTCTCTTTTATATTTGTCACGACCCGTTTCTAGACCATCTGTGGAAGTCCAGTCCATTTCGCACAAGCATCAGAGTACTCATAATCTCTACCCAATTACTCATTTTAATAATTATTCAATATAGTAGACATTTAAATTTCATAAATCAAATCAGAAACGCTATAAATAAAAATATAAAGAATATAAGTATATATATATATACATACATATTCGTTCGAACTAATTATACAAACAAAACCAAATGGTGAAACCCTAATAGTGAAACCCAAACCCTCGGTGTGGAGCACCTAACCAGACATACCAACTGGAAACCCGATCAAAAGAGTTATCACTGCTACTCAAAGACTCCACTGAGCATGGAAGCTGAATCACCTGAAAAATGTTAAGGGGGTGAAAAAAATCAGAGAGGAATGACGTTCCAGAATGCCTCTGGGACCTCACATAAACTATTTTGAAAACCTTTATAAAACTTTAACATGCAACATATATAGGTATATGTATATACACTCGTTATACATACTAGTATAGTTCAAAACATTTCAGAAAACATTTTGCAACTAGAGCAGACAACATGCAGTCAAACGAAATCCATATTAAACAAAGGACCAGACAACGCATGCAGCGTTGTATACTATTTCATATTATCCAGACTGTACATAATCTTATACATAATATTTTATTAATACTTATTCAGAATGTATACAAATCTAATAATCACTGATCATACCCCCGTATTAT
>CAODLS011184216.1:0-12823 GCA_948243855.1 Flueggea neowawraea
TGAGAGGCAAAGGTTTTGTCTGCCACATGGTAGCGCACAAACTATTTTTTGTATAAAATCGTGGACTCAAGCAGGGATCAAGTTAAAGTGCAAGTCAACCGAGATCGATTATGAGAAATTGATGGAATTGGCTGTTGCAGCAGCAGCAGATAATGAGAAAAAACAAAAATGAAGGGAAAGATACATTGAAGATTGAGAATACTTGAAATTTAGTTATCGGAAGGGAAGAGCAGTTTCTGCCTGTAATTGAGGTTATATTTCACTTAATCTGCTTCTACTTTTGCTCCCATTCACAAGAGGAAGAGTGATCTTCAGCATAATTGTTGTGATTGTCGTATTTAGCTGTATTACACATTTCATGTACAGTTTATAATTCTGAGAGAACGCTAACCACATTAGCGTGGAAAGGAGCAAGCAGTGACCTGATTTTTTCTTTATAGGCGGTGACTTTTAGACTTGAATCTCTTATGTGTTGCCATAGGTCAAATAAAACTGCACTCAAAACAAATCCTTAACAGGAATGAAGGCATAACGCCGAACAGAAAACTAGACCCATAGTCGTCACCATCGTCCTCTTCGCCTTCCTCTTCATTCCCATAGATCAAAAATCCAAGAATGCCCATCCCGCGACGAATTCTGCTGAATGTGCACATGGTTCTCACTACACAGCTCTGCATCTTCTTGTCTGAGCTACAATGTTAATAACAAGATGATATAGGTTGCAGATATCCTAAAGAGGAAGAAACATACTCGAAATTTGGAGTTAGAATACAGGGAGTTTGGTAATAAATAGGAGTCAAAAGGATTGAAGACAGTATAATTAATTAAGACTATTGAAGACAGTATAATTAATTAAGACTAAATAAGAACAGTTAACTTGTTCTTGTTACCGGGAAAAGAAAAAAAAAAAACTGGGTCTTTGACAAAGTCAAACAAGTATTCAATTTGATTATGACTTTTAACTAAGTAAAACGTTTCTTGATTACTCCAAAATCTTCTAAACTAAACTAACACTCTCTCAAACTGTCAAACATGTAAGTTACAAAATCAAAGCAAGTTTAACGAAGTTGACAAAATGAAAGCAAGTTTAACTTCTAACACTCATGATATCATTTAGGGCTTGCACTCATGATATCATTTAGGACTTGCTTGGTTGAGTGCCAGAAAAAAGGAATAAGTGTTACACACACAATAGTCTTTGTTATTTATTACTTAATGTGAAAAAACACTTTTGAAAATTGTATTTAGTCAGCTTATTTTGTTGATTTTAATTGATTTTTGTTGAAATTAATTTTCTGTTGGGGTGAATTTTTTGAATTATTTTGATTTTCTTTAGAGACGGATATATTTGGATACTTGCGGATACATTCGAATATTTGCAGATACATTCAAATACTTGTGGATACATATACATTTGGAGAGTAAAAAATTATATAAAAATTAAATTTTGGATAGATTTGGATACTATAAAAAATTATATAAAAATTTGAGATTTGGATACAGTTTGGAGAATATCAAAAAATTGTAATTTTAAGGCATTTAATTTAAAAAAATATTATATTGAAAAATTATTAAATCAAATTTTATATAAAAAAAGTTGTGATTTGGAGATATTTGGATACATATGGCTACACTTAGATACATTTGTAGATTAACGGATACATTCTAAAAGATCAGATTTTTTCTCCCTTATAATTTATCTTTTTCGAGAAAAAATCAATTTCTAGAAAAAATATTGCGATTTTTTGTGAAAATGGAATTTGACAAATTTAGTTTATCTTATCTGACATTTTCTATATTTAAAAACTTGTATGATATTTATCAAAATCTAAATTTTAATTTAGTATAAATGTTAAATTTTCCCTTTTATTTTTATTAATTAACCATGAGTTCAGATTTGAGTTTTAGACCTTCTCTACGGCCGCGCACAATAAGGCAGGCTGGCTGGAGGCATCTTTTCTTTTATTGGATTACCCTTTTTTTAGGTTTAAGAGTTAAAACTTCTCTACACTTGAACTTAGCAAGGGAGGAGACAGACATTAGTGGTCATGATTCCTTCATTGAGACACTTCAACAAAACTTAATAAAGCTGTAAATTTGAGCTTTGGTTGGTTTTAGTTTAGTTTCTGTGTTGATTTTAAGCCAAAAAAATTGGTGAGACCAAAGGCAAGCTTTTTGTCAAACGTTAGGGTCAAAAACTAGCCAAAATACTTGACCTGTTAATTTTTGTTAGCTACCAAGGGATGACAATTAATATCTTACCCGAGCCTACCCGAGGGATACTAACCCTACTCATACCCAGTCAACGTGAGTATTATCTGTTTTGACTGGGTATGGGTACGGGTACAGATAATACTCATATTTTACTGTGCGAATACGGGTAAAATATTGATATAGGAATATCCTATCCGTACATTCACTTGTTAGGTAATATCTGTACCCGTGCTCATTAGTTGTTATTCATACCCGCAAAATATATATATATATATATATATGGGTAAAGAGAGAGAGAGTCTTTTGATTGGCCAACAAATACAACATGAGAGTTTAAAAATAATATTTTTTTTTGTCTAACATTGTGGTATATTTTGGTATATTACTGTTATAAATATAACATCTTTTACATATTTTGATCTAACATTTTCTCCACAACAAGATACTAGAACTAAGAGTTATAATTTGGAAGTTACAATGAGAATGTTAAAAACGTTACTCATTTTCATCATTTTATAATATTTTAGACTATAATTTTTGTATAAATTCTTCATCAAATGATAAAACTTATTACATTACTATTTCATTAAAAATATTCAATTGCAAATTATATCTTTTATATTATGTTGTGTAAATATAATATTTAATATTATCTCATGTATTTTTTTAATCTATTGGTTTAAATTAGTGATATATTATTTTTTAAGTGAATTAACTAAATTTATACTATAGTTATATGGATATCCTACGGATAAATAAGTCATGTATGACTAGAATAAATGTGGTAATTTTTGTCATATGCGCAAGTACGAATAGAATATGAATATAAAGTACGAACTATGGATATTGATATACCCTACACATATCCTACTCGTTGTCATTCATAGCTACCATTAATGTTCGTCACGGAATGAGGCCAAAAGTGAGCATTTTCGAAACGTTAGGGCCAAAAGTAAACCTCCATCCGTCTTTTAGAACACAACTGGAATTTGAAGCCGGAATTAGATTTGTCGGAACCACCTCCGACAAACATTCCGGCTTCTGCCGGTTAAAAACATCAAAGAAATAAGAAACTGAAGCATAGCATACAATCAAAAAACAATTCTGTAATTCTATACATGGCAAAGATGAACTTCACAAAATAAAAAAGTGCAAATTTTGAGCAGTTTATTCCAACCATTTAAACAGAAACATAGCAGACAAAAAAGCATGCCCAAGTAACATAATATGTCACTGTTGAGAGGCTACAAAAATACTGTCAAAACTGTCCGGAGAGGCGAAAATTTGCACCCTTCACTGATCATTAAACTAAGAAAATTGAAACAAAAAGTTGAATTGCATGCTAAACCATGATTCAGGTAAGAAAAACGATTAGAAGATATCCCCAGCAAGGGTGTTATAAAATTCCCGTCTTATTGTCCCATGCATGGAACTCCCCAGGCTGTATCTCAATTTCCACAATTAAGACCAAGAATGAAGTCATCTGAATTCTCTATATCCACAAATGCTCCCTCCTATACTCCCGTACGATGACAGGCACGCTAGTAGGTGGTATCTAAAGAAAAAGAAAAAGAACAATGTAAGGATGATATCAACATATATAACATTATATCACATGATATTTGCAGTCAAACATATAGAAACTTCAAATCTATTCATGCATGCATGGAAAAGAGCTCATGTGATACGGGCAAACAGCAATATTGGCAAGGAAATACATCATTGGTGTATTTTCACAGCGTATAAAGAATTTATTCTCAAGGATACAACAATTTTTGCAGCTTTCTTGAGATCAATCAATATTTCCTACTCTGACGTGTCTAATCATAATGCAACCTAAGTTACATGGCATGGTTTTGTGCAAACATGATCAATAGATACTTATAGTATCAATCTTATTGAATTGGTCTAAACAAGATAATGTCAACAAAGAGCCTTCTGATGCAAGAGTTGATCAATTGTTAAGACCTAAATGTAAATTCCATGAACTGAAACCCAATATAGGCGGGAACTAAGTTGACATTATCTTCTAATAGTAAGGACTTCTAGAATAGTAGGGACGGTGTTGTTGCCTCGACCTCGGCTGTCCATGGTGAGCGACGCGTGGATGACACTTGCCGAAGGGTTTGATAGTGGTGGTGATAAGGAGAGAGCATCGGAGAGATGAGTGTGTCCGTGTGGTTTTCCTAATCACAATGGTTTTCTTGGGGGTGGAATTGAAAAGTTTAAGGTTTTGGGGACTTTTGTGCGAGTTTTTGTGTGGGAGAAAGGGGTTCTGACTTCTGATTGGTTTTTTGGAGAATAATTAATTAATTTTTTTAGAAAAATAATGATTAATTATTTTAGGTAAGAAGTATTTTGTGGTAAAAGTAACAATATTGTGTGATTGGGGGGTTATTTCACGATTACCTATATTCTTTTGGGCCACAAGGAGATGTCACCACGACCTTTATTTTCTCTCACAATTCAACTTCATCTTCAGGTAATCCATACAAACCAAAACTTGCCATTTGGTCCTTTAAGCAATTTCTTCACTTTTCTATTCGGGGATAAACGTGATCTAATTATAATATTGATCTCTTTTCATAAAATGCGGTGATTTTAATTAGAATATTAACAATTTTTTATCAAATAAATTATTTTTAATATTGGTGTGATTTTTTTAAGAATACTTGATGTTTTAATTCAAGACAAATCATTTTTTAAGACAATTTCATGATCTGCGTTAATTCAAGGTGAAAAAACTTGTGTTGAATTGAGACATATATATTTTTGCTTTTTCTTTTTAATATGATTGTTCCCTCAAGTTCTTCCAAAAGCAATAAATATGTTGCACTCAAAGAAAAATCAACCACTGCTTGATGATTAGATTTTTCTTTAGTAGTTGTGGATGGTTTGTAGATATAAAAATATCCAAGACAACATTCAGCAGTGATGGTGCAAACACAGAAGCATAAAGCTCCCAGGTGTTGTGTACAAATTTCTTGCATGGCCACTAACTATGACCATTCCATGAATCATCATCATCATGAGTCGCCATGATTCTTAGATTAGGCTTTCTGGTCCTGGCTGCTTCTGCAGCTGCTGCATTTTCTCACCACAACCATCATTCTTCCATTAAACAACTTCCTCCAGCTACAATTCCAGTCAATCTCTTCCTTTTTTAATCTATTTTTTCATTAGTTTTGTAATCAGAAGATTAAGGAACTGTGTAATTAGAACGCATTTCCATTAGTTAGCATTACTTTCTTCATCTTTTTCCATTTTCTCATACAAAATCTGCGCTTCTTTTTTGATGCTCAGAGAACGATGGTTCAACCCTCCAAAATACTGGAGAGGAAGAGAAGTTGGCAGATGAATTATCAGTACCTTCTCTGTTTCTTTCTTTTTTACTGGAATTTAACCCAGATGATTCTCTGTGGTTGTGTATAGTGTGTGTGTAAATGAGTGTGCATTTACAATAACCAATTTGATTCATTGTGTGGAAATGCAGGAAGGGGAAGCTGAAATTGAAAAAAGTAAGAAATTGAGTTCAAGAAACTATGGAGAGACTGAATTTTCTGATTTGGATAAGAATTCCAAGAATGCCAATAGAGCTTATCTTTCCAGGACTGCAGTGAAAGAACTTGAGACCAAGAAACTCGCTCTTGAAAAGAGGTCGATTGAGCTAAATGGCCTGAAAAGGTATTGGTCATCAATTTCTCATTTGAAGAAGAATTTAGAGGAAAAAATGGAAAAAATTCAAATGCTTAATCTCACTATAGATTCACTAAAAGCAGAAATGAATGATCTTGAGAAAAAACTCAAAGAGGGTATATTGGCCGCGAAGCAGCTAGAGAATGCAAAGAGGATGATGCAGAAGATGCAGAGAGAATTAGATGACAAGGAAAACAATTTAAAGAGCCAATTGTTGATCCTACAACACCAAGTTTCTGGCTTTCAGAACACTGAACTTGCCAATACAGATTCATTGGTAGAACAGAAAATTAAAGGTGTCGAGTTGGAGCTTCTCGAGTTGAAGAGGGAAAACAAAGAACTTCAGCTTGGAAAGAGGGAACTATTTTTGAAGTTGGTTTCTGCTCAAGCCAGAATTACTGCCTTATCCAACATGACTGAGGTAAGATGCAATCACATTTGAACATTACAGACTTAAATACAAATATTACCGATAAACGTGTAGCTTAGTAGTATTACAATCATCTTCGGCATTAAAGGGTCGAGCACAATAGCTAGAGAAAATCAACATATGTAACATTACTTTCGTATTGTAACTTATTGATTTGAAACACTGAAATACATGTTAATGACGTTTAACTGATTTTTGGTGCTTTGCAGCAGAATGAAGTCATTGCCCAAATTAAGGACGAAATTAGTACTTTAAAGCATTCCAATGAAGAATTATCAAAGGAAGTTGAAACATTGCAGAGGAACAGATTTGCTATGGTAGAAGAACTAGTATACCAACGATGGCTAAATACATGCCTGAGATTCCAAATCCAAGACCATAAAACCCAGTCAAGAAAGCCCTCAAATCGCGACACTAAGACAGATTCAAGACGAAGATTAGACCTCAATTTGGACAGCACTTCTTCACATTCCTCTTCAACAGACAGCAGCAATGACAATGATAGCAGTAGCATGATGAGCTCTTCTTCAAGTAGCCAAAGAAGCATTACAAAGAAATCCAGTTTCATACACAGATTAAAGAAGTGGGGTACAAACAAAAATGACTACAGTGCTGTTGAATCGCCAGACAGGTCGTCCTATAAAGGAACTTCCAGCAGAAATGGCTTAATTCGGAGGTTCTCGACTTCAATGGTTCTAACAAAACCATCAATGGCGAATTCTCCAGGGAAGGAAAATTTGAGTCCAAGCAGGCGTACAAGGAGAGTTTCTTTCAATGATGCTGTTAGAACTATTGAACCAATTATCCATGAAAATGTTTCAGAATCAGCTTCAGTAATGGATACTGACAGTCCAAGCCACATTTCATTCCCAAATGTGAATGTTACCCTCGATTCGAAACCCGGAAAGACTGAAGATGAACATGGATTGACATTGTTGCCACTGCAAAGCAGTGATGTTGCAGAAGTTGGAAGTGAATTGGATGTGAAGGAAAAAGAAGGCAATAAGGATAATAATTTGGATGCCAAAATGAAGAAAAGGAACGAAAATGCAGAATCAAATTTGGAAGAGTTGCATTCTGAGAGTACTAATGTTCAACATAGTGATGGCAAGGCTGATATTCACATGTTACATGTTGTAGTTGTTTTGTTGCTCTTGTTTATGTTGTTTGCTATTTTCCTGCGACGAAATTGCTGAAATGAGCTGAAGCTGTACATTTTGTTCCTTCTAATAGATGTATATAAGTTTGTATTATGCATCTAAATAACATATTTTTTAGTGGGTTGAGTTTTGCATTTAAGATCATTTTCCGGTGTAAAATCTTCAGTGGGTTGGGTTTCACATGTAAGTTTAAATTCACCACACTAATACAAACTATATTTGTGAGGCCGAGTCCGGCCGGATAAGGACGTAGATTAGCTTGAAATACCAAGGGATTTAATGAGTGTTATATATTTAGGTTTTGAAACTTCAAAAAAAAATTACCAAATTTAACATTCGATTTGCCATATCTTCTATAACTAAAATTCCCTAAATTCAGTGAATAATTTATTTTTGCAGTGCTAGATGTTAAAAATGGCGAATTAGATCGATAACGGTTATCACAACTATCAAAATTAATTATATGAAGATTATTATTTAAAATTGTAAAAAATGGTAATTTAAAACTATAAATCCTTAAAATTATAAAAATTAAATAAATAATTAAAAAATGTCTCTTAAACTTCCGTTATTTATTAATCTATTACACTTTTAATAAATTAACCATTAATAAAATAATGCAACCATAATTAACAAGTAATGTTTAATAAACTGGAACATTATTTGAATTATTAATTTAAAAATAATACCTAAAACTATAAATCACCACAAAATCAAAAATTCAACAAACAAATTTGGAGAGTGTCACTTGAACTACCATCTTTGTGTGGATTCATATATCGCATATGATGGTAAGCTTGCATTGAAAATTGCTTACCTCGAAGCAATTGTAATTAAATCCCAAACCACTAAAAGTTCTATTATAATGTTTAAACGTTAAGGTTGGATAGCTTCGGTAAGGACCAATATCCAAAAATCATGAGTTCTTGAGTTTAAGTTTGCAAATTGAAAATTACGATATGAATTGGTCTCCAGACCTAAAAGAATTGGTCCAAACAGCCCAAAACACCACACACAAACCCATAGCCACCTAAGAAAAAGTCATTAACCCCAAAAAACACCCATATCTAGGACCTCAAATATCTCCATCCCTTGCCACGTTTACCCTTTGCATGTCCCCAGAACCCCCACCTGTTCTCACCAATCTAACCCTTCTTAATTACCTTCTTTCTTTACTTTACTCCATTGTTCTCTCTCTGTTCTCATCACCATGGCTGACCGTGACCGAACCACTCCACAAAGAGCTCCAAGATCCACCACCACAAACCCTACCCCTTCCACATTCCTCCGCAAACTCCAGTCCCATACTCCCAACTCCACCCAACTCATAGCTTTCTTGGCCTTCATCATCTCTGGCGCAATGCTCCTGCTTCTTTCAGGCATTACCCTCACCGTCACCGTTCTTGGCCTCATCTTTTTCTCTCCTTTGATCATCATTTCAAGCCCTATATGGGTCCCTGTTGCCATCGTCCTCTTTGTTGTCGTTGCGGGGTTCTTGTCGTTTTGCGGGTTCGGGTTGGCGACTGTTGGTGGATTGTCTTGGATTTATAGGTACTTTAGAGGGTTGCACCCGCCTGGGTCGGATCGGGTTGATTATGCCCGGAGCAGGATTTATGATACTGCTGCTCATGTGAAGGATTATGCCAGGGAATATGGTGGGTATTTGCAGAGTAAAGTCAAAGATGCTGCTCCTGGTGCATGAGGATCGAGTCGAGTTATCGGGTTGATGAATCGGTCCGGTCTTTCGGGTTTTCTTGGTTCTTGCCAAGTTTGGTTTTTTTTGTCGTTTATTTCATGATTTGTATGAAATGGATTTTCCAGATTATGGTTCTCTATAATTTGAGTTGAGATGGATGCATCATGAATTGAGTTCGGATTTAAAACTTCCGTTGGCTGAGTTTTTTGAAAATATTTTCCATAGAAAGGATATCTTGAAGCATGTCACATTTTTAATTTTTTGTTAATGTGCATGTAAACCACTACAATATAATTTAAATCTCATCTGAGTATTGTAATATACACATTTATGTTCATCAATTGCATGGAAGGGTGGATGATTTTGGGTACATGATTGCAAAGTTTTGACTAAGAAATCTTAACTTCAAGATGAAACTAGGCGATACATAATTGGAGAAGGCTATAATAAGATAATGTAATGTATTATAAATGAATCTATGGAAGTAATAATGAGAGGGCGATGAGGAAGAATTAGAAGTGGATCATTCTGGAATCTTGAACAAGGAAAAGGAAAGCTCTCTGAATTGCGCCTGACAGATGGTGTCCGTCCAATGGATTGGGTTGGAAGCAACTTACCATCCATTTCCGGAAGGCAGAAGGATATGCGACGTTCTCCTGTAATGAGTTTCTAAGCCAGACCCACGAAAGTGCCAATTATGGAGCCTGAGTCCTTTTTTATAAGGAGTTAATTATGTCGCAGGTCGTGAAAGATATTATTTTAATTTTAAGTCTTTCATATGCCATTTTTTAAATTTAAGATTTCAATAATATTAGATGAAATCAAATAAAATGTATTTTTTCCGCATCATTTTTTCATTTTGTTCTCTATTTTCAGTTTCCTCCTAGTCTCTCTCTCTTCATCTCACTCTCTCTCCCAAACAAATCTTAGCATCCCCATCTCTCTCGACTTCCATGTCTCAGCCTTCTCTTTTCCTCTCTTTTCCATCGTTTTCTCCCTTCCTCTCAAGAAACCCTAGCAGCTCGTGAAACCGGTGCTCTCATCCACTTTCTCTCCTCACTAGTCTCCTCGCTCATTTCGGATCTTCCTCCACTGTTGCGCTTTTCTCTCTCCTATCCTTTGTCGCTCTCTTTTCTTCCCTCATAGACTTTCTCATTAATTTCTTTTTCCTTGTCGCTCTCTCTCTCCTCAGGTTCTCTTCTCTCCTTGTCGCTCTCATTGGTCTTTCTCCTCAGTTCTCTCTCTCTCATCCTTTGTTCTCACTCTCCGCTGCTCTCTTTTCTTCTCTCGTTTCTCTCACGTCCTTGCCTTCAGATATGATTGTTTCGGTCTTGGTTTCTTTCTTTTGTTCCACACATGAAGAGAGAGTGGTGAATATCGACGGCAAACATGGAGGAGAGGTGGCAACGGTGTATATCTACGGTTTGTTGGATTGGTGGAAGCGATTTGATGTTAGATTAGGGTTTGGGCCGTTGGCATTGCTGTTGTGAAGTGGTTAGGGTTTGTTGTATATATTTTTGTTATGGAATTGCATTAAGCTTTAAAATAACAAGTTTGTACACTTATGGAGACTTTTGGACATCCTTTGAATACATTTGTAAACTTAATTTTAACGTTGTGTACGCTTTTGAATACTTCTGACTTATGTAGACTTTGAACACCTAAAATTTAGTGTGTACACCTTTGTACACGTATATTTTTTGTCTATTAAATAAATTAAATTCAAATTTATAAAAATTGTGCAAACCGATAAAAAACTTGTATTTATATCACAAATAAATCAGGTTAATTTAAAATAGTCAAATAAATCAACATTCCTACAGAAAACAATTTTAAAACTTTCTTTTAAACATTACTATAGACTTTCGAAGACATTGTGGACTTTTTGTAGATCATTGGAGACTTTATGTGGACCTTTGGAAACTTTGTATAAACCATTGGAGATTTTGGTAGACCTTTGGAGATAATTGGAGATCTTCTGGAGACTATTAAAGACCTTTTAGTAAAGGTGGCCACGATTCAGGTTCCGGTTCCATGAAACCCTTGAACTATAACCAAACCCCCCAGGGGTGGTTCTGGGTTGTTCAGTTCAGGTCCAGTTTGTGGCGCTTCGGTCGCTGATTTTGGTTCCAGTTCAAACAAGATTTTTTTTTTATTTTTGTAAATGTTGTTGTATTCAATTTTGGCTCTGGTTCGGTTCGGTTTGGTTTCGATTTTTAATTGTTAAATGTAATTGTGAATATAAATATTCTCTACAATATTTTAAATAAAAAACACTAACAAAAATTAAAGAAATATAAGTAATAATTTTATTAAAAAATAATTAAAACAAGTATGTAATACAAGTAATTAATTTATACAAATATGAAATAAAAAAATGGGTTCGAACTTAATTTTGAGAGAGAATAGACTGGTTGAGAATTAATGTGGAAAATTTGAGAGGGAGAATTGATGTATTTATAATGAAAAATTAAAAAAAAAAACAAACTAAGAAAGGGTCCAACAGTCCTTCCAATTTTGACCATTGCCATTTGAAAAGCACAGTTGTTTGGGCTGGGTAAACTGGCGGTTCGATGGTTTTCCATAGGGATGAACAAAAACTGACCGAACAAAAAAAAATTAACCAAACCGAACCATTTTAAACCGAACCGATAATGAAACCGAAGCCAACTGGGTGGATGTAGATGAGGAATTGTCAAAATCGAAATATTCGATTCGGTTGTGGTTTTATCTATCCAAAAATCAAATCAAACCAAACCAAACCGAACTTAATCTTTTATATATCACTATGTTGGTTTTTACGTATATATCTATTTAAAACCGACCAAACCAAACCTGAAACAAACCAACCAAGTCATTTATCAACTCTGATTTTACTTATATTTTAAACCAATTAAACCGATTGAATCGAATCGAATTAAAAACCAATCGAATATTACTAAAAGTTGAAACCAGTGGTTTGACTACAGATGACCAGAGAGTAAAACCGAACCGTTTGGTTTTGTTGGCGGTTTGTTCACAAAACCAAACCGAACCATGTACACCCTTAGTTTTCCATAACTTTGAACATGAACCAGACCGTTATGGGGACAATTTGGCCGATTCTGATTCAACAGTTTTGGCCAGTCTGATTCTGGTTCAAGAATGACTACCTTTTTCTTCTAGAGACATTTGAAGACCTTAGATTAAACCAAATTTCTTATAAAAATTTGTGAACTCCTTTTTCGAGACGAAAAATTTGGAGACCTTATAGAAAATCAATTTTTTTTCTAAAATTCATTTTTTTTCACGAAAAAATTAATTTCTCTCGAAAATATCGTGATTTCTCTCAAATATTTGATTTTTCAAATTCAGTTTGTTTTTTCTGGCATTTTTTAAAAATAGAATCTTTAAAGGCATTTGTCAAAATCATTATTTATTTTTGTTTATAAAAGTGTGATTCTCCCTTGTATAAGTCATTTTATCTGCGACCATTTTCACATATACGCGGCCCCGTTAATTACGAATTTATGCAGCCCACTTTTAATGTTTTAGGCAAAAATTTCAAAATTACGGTTTCGTATAGTCAACTTTATAAATTACAGATTTATGCACTTGTTTAAAACTTATTTAGAGCATGTTCATTTT
>CAODLS011184384.1:0-17702 GCA_948243855.1 Flueggea neowawraea
AGCATGATTATGTGAGTGCTAACCATGTTACATGATGATGTACCATGCCGTCATGTGCGAGTGGGAGATATTGGAAAAAGTTGTCCTCCCATAACGGGTGAACGAACTCGGTTGGTCAAAGTATGAATCGAGACGATAGACCAAGACCAATTGTGGAGCTCAATTGAAATAGGCCCTTAAGGTCCATGTGCAAAGTCCCATTGGGCTTATGGCCCATTAGGCCCATTTGGATGCTTATATATTAAGAATGAAAGGAAGAGTTCCTCCACTCTTCCATTCCCACAAAAACGTGAGAGAGAGGAAAAGGAAGCCTCTCTCTCCACTCGGTCCTCGTTTGTTGATGGTCCCGATCCACGTGGCATCTAGGCTGCAAAACCAAAGGGCACTCTCGTTGCCAACCCGATTGTGGTTTGCTCGCAAGATCAACATCAAACCGATCCTGACATTTGTCTTCTGCTGCTGGTTAGGTTGAGTTTTCGCAGTAATCGATATAGGTAACTCAAACATACTAAATATACTATTTTATTTATTAAACCAATAGCTAGATTCCTTCAAAAGGAATGGGACATTTACATTATTTGAGATTGGTTGTGCAATATTTGATATAAACGAAAAAAGAGAGATGACGTGAATAATATCAACTAGTTTAATTATTATTTAACATTTAATTTTGCAAATGTATTTCTCAAAAATTCAATATATATAAACTAGTAAAGAAAATAAAAGAATATGGATAGACAAATAGATACAAAAGGGCACAGCCACATATCAAATTTTTAAACTTTACTTAAATACATTTTTTTTTGTTCCCCGTTTCACTTTGCTCGAGGTTTTAGAAAGAGATATAACAGATGGTGCTTACAAAAAAAGAAAATAAATGTTATATTTGCAACGTATTGATATAGTATATTACATAATTAATATATTGTGATTTTTAAAAGACGTGTTAGTGTTTTTATTTTTTTACTATATAATTTATCGATATGTACTTCTATTATTTACTACTCAATTTACTCAAACCAAACACCCATTTATTGATTAGTGTCCAATTTTTAAGTCATATCCTTCAAAGAACTCAATATCAAAGAATCGAATAGCATACCAAATTATATTTTATTTTAAAATTTCTTTTCAATCTTAATCTAAACTTGCTGAACACTTGAGTTTTAGCGAATTAGTTCTTAATATATATTAAAATGACTTATAAAAATATCAAAATAACTTATTATTTTATTAAAGTAGGTTGAATTCAAATCTTATTTTCCTTAATTCAATAGTTAAACCTTAATTAATTAAATAAAAGATAGTTAAAAAGCTTATATGAGTGTAGAGAAAAGTTGCACTTTCAAGTCAAACTCATATCCGTTCCATGTTCAAACTTGTGAATTTCCCTCAAAATTCATCTCATCTAAATCCAAGTCCAAACATTTACAAAATCTTCCTTAAAAATGGCAACAAAATTTGAATTGAAGGGATGAGGAGACATGTATGTGTGTGTACAAAATGGTGATGAAAGTGAGATGCCTTGAAAAGGTTGGATAAGAACAAAAGGAAGGCCATCCAACTGCACAGTCATCACCAAGCTGCAACTTCAACTTGAATTCTTCTTCTCTCCGTTAAGTTGTTCAAATTATTGTATAATTCATTGAATATTTGTAACCACTGGTCTTCTTCTGACAACTACCACGTAACAGTGCCTCTTTTCTTAACATTTTGATCTTAACAGACGCCGCAAGAGACTCGTTTGAGTAATACATTGTCAATTTCATCCTTTTTCCCCTCATTTAATTATTATTGATGATATCTAGTGACAGAGAGTCAATTTAATTAAAAAAAGATCAATTTTAAAATAAAAAAATTGAGAATAAAACAGTACAGGTGGAGTGTAAAAATACCTTAAGAGTTCGTAGAAAGCTATTGGAGTTGATCGAGCTCGCCCAAGCCCACCTCACTCGGCCATTGATGATATCCTTAAAATGTGGCTTAGGTTTGTTGTTATACAGACAAATTAAGATAAGCATGAAATAGATTATAGCTGCTTATCTGTCTATTTTATTAACAACTTGAGCATATTTCTTATTTTATTATATGTTCAATAAGTGGGCATGTCGTATTAACTTGTATATTAAGTGAAATTAAAAAAAAAAAAAAGATTGTGACTTCACTTGTTTAGTTTATGCATGGTGTTGCATGCCTTTAATTTGTTCACAATTTTGTAACTCGACTTAAAAGGGCTAATTAATCTACCATGAATGACTAGCAATTGACATACAGTAACTTCAATCATAAATAACATTCTATTTAATGTTTGCACCCTTTTATAGACTATAAAACATGCATATTCATTTTATTATTTATAGTTATACTAATCCCCTATTTTCGAGCAAACTCGTTTGCGAAAGAATCTTGATCACAAGTAGGATACAAATATAAAATCCAGAAAAATAAAAATATATAACACTATTTTTGTAAGAACATTAATTCAAAATTTATACCAATTGATTTTGTATTTGTAGTTTGTTAATATTGAAGTTAACTCTAGTAGAGAATTTCACTCTCAGATCAACTAAAATAGCTTAAACTATAGTTTAAATGTAGCAACAATTTGGTAAAAATAATTGTAGGAGTTGTGGAAATAATATTGCAGGACATGGCACATTGTCGTAGTTTTGGTGATAAAGGACGACACCCATGCTTAAAGACGTGAACTCGAGGGGTAATTAGGAATTAGAAAAGTGACGGATTCAAAATTATTTTTATTTAAAAATACTGTTAAATAACGTCGTAAAAATTATCAATAATTTTAATGACAAACCAGTGGACATTAATTAAATTACAAAATTTAACTGTTTATTTTTTAAATTTAGACACTTAAAGGTATTATTGTAAAAATATGCACCGAATAACGGGATCTTCCATCCTTCGCTGGTTGAGGATATTTGATAAATGTTTAATTTGTGAGAAGAAAAAAATGCTTGTGAAGGACATTGATGGAAGCAGGCTTGTCATTCTATATAATAATAATACTTCCATGTCCACAACCTCCATGAGTTTTCTGCCCAAAACCAGGAGGACACCTCAGAAACCAAAACCAGCAACCCCAAAAACACACCATATTCATACACATTTGTAATCATTATTGATTCTCTCTCACACACACAAACACATGATCCACCATTTCCGACAATAACAATAACACAGCAAGCTCAGGTGTTTCAAGCAAAAGCATCGCACATTAACACACATCAACAACAGATTGCAGACGAGAACACAGTTAGAGGTAGATTGAGCAGAGGATTTTGGTCTCAACCACACAACCACTTCGCTTTTATGATCCAAAATTTCACCAACAAAGCCATCATCAATTACAACAACAAAACACACAACCAATCCCAATCTACCCAAAACAAACCAACTCAAAGACACCCACGTCTCCAAATCCAAATGACACCACCAAACCTCCACCTGTACTTGTAGTGCTAACCCACCGAGAAGTCCTCAGCTCTCACCATGAAAAACCCATCTCCAATTGCTCATCAACAGCTTAGAAACCTCACAAAATGATTCAATTGCCCTCTTCAGTTTCTACCCATCTTCGAGTTTCATGTTGTTTCACAAGCGTGGCTCAAAAACTCATCTTTCATGTTAGCCACGCGAGATTTCTTTGTGTGTATTTAAGGGTGGTTTTGGTTCTTGTTTCATTGCCTTTAATTTACTTATTTGTGTCACTCGCTCGTAGATTCTTGATTCTAAATTTGGTTTTCATTGTTGGCTTTGCAACAAGTCTTTTGATATCTCTCAATCACACACTTCCATACTTGCCATCTATAAGGCTACTTCTTGCACGTTCATTGCCGCGTAACTTCAATTCAACCGCTTTACCTTCGCATCCTTCTAGCCTGTGATATGGTCAATTGGGTCAAAGCCAAAAGTGGAAAAGAAGCAAACTTCAGGATCTTGGGTTCAGGTTTATAGCAACGGTGATGTTTATGAAGGTGAATTTCATAAAGGGAAGTGTTCAGGTAGTGGGGTTTATTACTATAGCATGAGTGGGAGATATGAGGGTGATTGGGTTGATGAGAAGTATGATGGATATGGGGTTGAAACATGGGCAAAGGGAGTAGGTATAGAGGGCAGTATAGGCAGGGTTTGAGGCATGGAATTGGGGTTTATAGGTTTTATACAGGTGGTGTTTATGCTGGAGAGTGGTCTAATGGGCAGTGTCATGGGTGTGGGATTCATACTTGTGAGGATGGGAGAAGGTATATTGGAGAGTTCAAGTGGGGTGTCAAGCATGGATATGGTCATTACCAATTCAGGTAATTTGTTGTTCTTTCCTTCTTTGCGAATAGATTTTTGATGTTGATTGTTGTATGTTTTTTCTTCGATATGATTTTCATACTTGAGTTTTATTGATTGAACTTGCATAGTGATTATGGAGATTCATTAATGCTGAGTTAGTATGGGTGAATACTATTTTGACAGTGTTTGTTCCAAGTTCTAGGGTAGTTAAATGATGTTTTTGCTGATTGTTGAAATAAGTTCGGAACATTAGTATCGGGCTGATGTTAGATGTTATTCCATTTCTTGTTACTGAAGTTGGAAACTAGTTTTAAACAATGGTCTCAGATATTTTGCTATGCATTCCCTTTCAGAAGTTACTGAAATACCATATCCTATGTGTACTTTGCACCAAAATGTCTGGAAACTTGAGAATAAAAGATGATCTAGTAACTAGTGCAATAGTAGGATTTTATTTTAGTTATTTATTTATTGTCCAAGTTTACAGTGGATGTGTATTTTGTATATTTGCCTAGCAATTGGTAGTGTGGGGAAATGTATAAGACATAGCAATTCCCATGCAACATAGAAATGCATTGCTCCAAGTAGAATTAAATTTAGTAACATGACTTTTGGGCTGTTTGTTTTGCAGGAATGGGGATACATATTCAGGGGAATATTTTGCTGACAATATGCACGGTTTTGGAGTGTATCGATTTGGAAATGGACATCGGTATGAAGGAGCATGGCATGAAGGAAGAAGGCAAGGGCTTGGTATGTACAGTTTCAGAAGTGGGGAAACACGATCTGGTCACTGGCAAAATGGGGTTCTGTATATTCCTAGCACTAAGAGTGACAATCCTGGATCTCCCTATAATGCGAGCCATTCCAAAGTCCTCAATGTTGTACAGGTAACCACATATTCTGCCTGGTTTTTTAAATTTGATGGTATATTCATGCGATGTGAAAGCTTGAAACAGGAATACTTTTAAGGGATTAGAAGTCTCTGTAAGTGATTAGTTTTTCTGCTTTATTTGGAGTAACTTTACACTTATTTTAAAGATCACTTCAGCGATTTGCTTCTTATGAGGTGTCTAAAAAAATTCAGTTACATTAGGTGCCATATCAATAGAGTTAAGAGCCTTAACCATATTTGAACCGGCTTGTCTATTAGCCTAATCTTCCTGAATTTTTTTTCTTCCAAGATTTCTTTTGAGAAAATGCGAAATACTGAAAAAGGTATTGCCTAATGTCAAACTTATGTGACCAGATAGAATTATCTGAAATTTCTAATCATTTGCTCTATGTGTAAGCAGGAAGCAAGACGAGCTGCAGAGAAAGCATATAATGTTGCAAAAGTGGATGAAAGAGTGAACAAGGTTGTTGCTGCTGCTAATAAAGCAGCCAATGCTGCACGAGTTGCAGCTGTCAAGGCTGTCCAAAACCGGGTACATCATAGTAACTGTGATGATTTACCATATGCATTGATTTGAAGCGAACTGGACCTCTTCAAAGTCATGCTTCTGTATGCTGCAAAAGATGGAAATTTTAAATCTTTCTTTTGCTGTCCCATTGGATTTTTGGCAGTGTTCTGTTTTTTTTTTTTCATTTTTCCCCCTTTTTGTTGTAAGTTGCGATACAATCATGAGTTCCCTGCTCGGATCCACATTCAGTCACCGGAAAATTGGCTGAATGGGGAGCGAGAAGGGCTCCTTTTCTTATCTGCTGTTGGCCTCTAAATGTAAATATAGATAGAGCGAGTGTTTTTCAGTTGAAGTTAACTGGTACATGTGAATAGCAAGGCAAAACTGCCGAGAATTTAAGTAAAAATTTGTCAACACAGTTTCTGTGTAAATTGTGATTAGTTTTATTAGTATCTTGTAATGCGGCTGTTGTTGCTAATGCTTTCTTGTTCTGAGAACGAGATGAGTCGAAGATAGCAACTAGCTTGACATGCATTTCTAACTGTATACTGATTGATCCTCTTGGAAGATCACCAGAGTTTTTTTCATATGAACATAATAAGATTTTCTAGTATAGAACTTGTGCTAATTAAGAGAGTGTAGCCCTCCTCATCTTGTCGCGACGGGTGTTTTCATTGCTGCTACTGGGAATTGAGCATGAAATTATTTTATCTGATTCCATGATTACCCTTGTTGAACCAGTTCAAAATTGCTACTCATATCACCTCTAACTTAACAAGGTGTTTCTGATTGTTTCAGAAATTAGCAATTACAGCAGTCATGTTTAGTGAATAGTGATGTATCCTGGAGATGAATTAAAGAAAAAAAAAAGAAACAGAATTCATGTTTTATGGATAGCGAGGCATTCTGGAGGTGATGTGTTTCTCAGTCTTTCCCATAGTTCAACTAGGCATTCACTATCAGGGAATCAGAAACGTAAAAAATAAAGACAAGAAAAATTTTTGAGAAAATATTCCTGCTCTAACGTAAAAAACGATGAAAACAAAAAGAAAAACCTTCAGAGGAAATATTCCTGTCCTTATCCTCGTATCCAGAAATCATTTTCAACTATGTATATCCACTCCAAAAATACAGACACAGCTTTTCTGATGACAGGCAATATCATAGATAATTATTAGCCCACTAGGAGGAACAAAAACATGGAAGATTATACAGGTCCGGAAATCTATTCAAAGTTCAAAGTATGTGCATACCAATATTCAAACAGAATAACTTGCCTGTACTCAAAAAGTCTCTTAAAAGAATTGTTCAGATGTACCTGAGCTTGAAAGGTAAACTATCACTCTTACTTGCAAACTGCAAAGCATTTTGCAGAAAAATCACAACCTGCTGTCCATTGCACAATTTGAAAACTACAGTTTCTCTCCGGACCCAGAATCAAAATTTAATGGCTACCAATTTCAATCAGATACTATATTTCTAATACAAAAATGATCAAAAAACGCAGGTTTATTTTTCACTTCTTAAATTTATAGCAGCATGTAAGATGTAAGATATTCAATTGAGTTTAACAAAATATGTGTTATATTCTGTATTTTGTATAGAACTTCTTACTGTAAGATTCAATAACATATACGTGTAGACATCTAATGTTGGTTACCTGAGTGTCTTGATATGTCCTAGCCGCTGTAACTATATGCCATGATATGTTCACTTTTCCAAACTGTTGGTCATCTCTAACAGAATCAGAATCCTAGCTTATACAAAAAAATTCCAAGTTCATTGGTGACAAAATACTGCTGCATCATTGCATGGTTTCTGCAAAACAAGAAAAGGATTCAAACAGAGTTACTCGCTTTTATTTAAAAACTGTTGAAGAATTACTCAGATGTACACACGAGCGTGAAAGTTAAATTGTCATTTTCTTACCTGAAAATGGCCAAAATAGATTGCAGAAGGGTTTTTATGATTCCAAAAAACCAAACGACTCAATCAGGTTAGTATTTTTGGGCTGGTATATTATCTTCTTGAACATATCTTTGAGTTTCTCATGATCAACCATATGTTCCAAGATCTTGTCGTGTTTGCCATCTGGGAGATTGAAATGAGCTTTCTCAGAATTATCAGCCTTGTCGGCAGAGTAGAACAGCAAATTGGACAACCGATCCTTCTCGGCTTGACGACAATATTTCTCCTCTTCCAATGTTCCTGAAGCAATAAGATGATAAATGTGAACCACTCTTTCCTGTCCAAGCCGATATGCACGGCTTATGGCTTGCCTCTCCACTGATGGGTTCCACACAACATCAAGCAAAACCACCCTTGAAGCACCAACAAGGTTAATTCCTTCAGAACAAGCCTTCGTTGATGCAAGCAACACCTTCGCTTCACTCTTAGGATCATTGAAGTCATTAATGAATTGTTGGCGTTTATCAGGATCATCCTTTCCAGACATGTGTAAGATGTCACTCCCTTGGCTCCACTTGAATCGGGACTCCAATTGCTTGCATATAAACTCCAATGGATGTATATATTGACTGAAAACCAGAACTCTTTCGTTCACAGC
Source organism: Flueggea neowawraea (assembly GCA_948243855.1). Lineage (NCBI taxonomy): Eukaryota > Viridiplantae > Streptophyta > Magnoliopsida > Malpighiales > Phyllanthaceae > Flueggea > Flueggea neowawraea. The sequence goes on from CAODLS011184384.1 coordinate 8,272, forward strand.
CTCACAAAGCTGAATGAATTCCATGAGGAACTTGGTCTTAATTCCAGCTTCAGGATTCAATTTCAGTTTGCGTAATCTACTTTCTAACCCATCAATATTATAACCTATCTGTTTCCAGTCAAATGCAATTTCAAGTAACAGCGAAGGATGCACTGAAAGGACAGAGATCATGTGCTCTTTGCTAAAGTAAAGCTCCTTCATTGCTTCAGCATTGGCGAGGAGGTCTTTCTGCAATTGGCGTGGCTGTAAGATTACCAGGGAGTCCCTCAAGCCAGGTAGCTTTTCTTTTAATATGCTACCCTTGTGAATATGCACAAACGAGCCGATAACTTCTTTAAGGTGCCTTAGTCTCTGAGCTTTTAGGCTGTCATCTTTTCCTCTACATATTTGTTCAGTCACAGAAGCCCAAACCCCTCTTGCTCCACTTTTCTTACCCCCATGCCTTTTAGACAGTTTATGGCATGCAAAAGGCTCCGCAAATTTGGGTCTCACTAACCAGAGTGTATTAAAGAGCTCATCAAAGTTGTTCTGGAAAGGGGTTCCTGACAGGATGATGCGCTTTTCTGTTTGGATTTTTGACAATGCCTGCCAGATATCACTGTTATCGTTGCGTGCAGTGTGTCCTTCATCAAGAACTAACAACCCAGTATGCTCAAAGAGGATTCTCCTGTTCTTTTCAGCTTCATCCTCTTTAATCTTATTCTTTCCTTGTCCAACAAGTTTTGAAAAGAGCCTGTAGCTCAACCCCAGAATGCTTCTATCCTTCGCCCAAGAGTACAACTTCACCATGCGATTAAGTTTCGCTTTTCTTGGATAATTAAATTGCTTTGCCATTCTGAGAGCTGAAATATTTTCCTTGCCTGAAAGATCATTGTTATTCAGATTGTGAAAAGGCAAGTCGACTTTCCATTTCTGGAATTCTGCCTCCCAAGTCAAAAGCATGCTGCAGGGAGCAATGATAACTGCCTTGCAAAATGGGTATAACTTCATGTATGTCTGCAGAAATGCTATGGTCAGGCGGGTTTTGCCAGTCCCAGGAGCATGTGAAATGACACATCCCCTCTCACCACCAACACTGGGCTCTTTCAGCTTGTCAAGATGAATGTCACCAGCTATCATTCTCCAGAGAAACTCGAATCCTTCCCTTTGATGTTGATGCATGCCCTTATCAATGCCAGGAATAATGTCCCACACCGTACCTTGCTTAAGGAAGTTGGGATCATGACCAGATCCAGAATTGTCCACAAAGTCATGATAATGAAAATCTCCAGAGTTATGGTGTTCTGCTGTGAAAGAAACTCTCCTCTCTGATCTTCCAAAAGGGTTTTTACTCTGCAGCACATAGAACCAGAACTTCCTTAGCATACTTTCATGCCAATGTATAAAGATTAGGAATGCCACAGCTTTAGGTGCATAGAGATAAAGTATTTATTTTCTTAAGAACAGTCAGATAGATAGTTGTTGAAAACAACAAAACTTGTAACTAAACATCAGGTTTTAATTAATCTTGGAGTGATATAAAACTACGTTATATAATACAAGTTAATGTTTAAAACAATAGAAAAAATCAGTACTTTTGTTCTATAATGTCTTCTTTCCGAGTCTGAACAATAACAACAATTACATATACATAGCAGTTTGTATTGTAGTGACTCTTCAAACTCGAATAAAGTTTTATGTGCACAACATTATAAAACTTGAACAAAGTGGCAAAAAGTTTATGTGCATAGCATTATCAAACAGTTTAACTGCTGATGCCAGGGTTTAGTCCCTGGAAAAATGACTCTTCAAAGTGAAAAATATGTAAGCAGGCATACACCTTGTCACTTCTAAATCTGTAATCATTCGCCAATATGAATCCCAGTAATGCTAACAGATATAAGCAAACAATAAACTAAATGCAAGGCCGTTTAACTGAAATGAATCATTAAACTCGAACATAAATAATAATAGTCATAACAACAACAATAACTTCATCATGTAACTGAATTCTGCAGTTTTCTCTTTATTAGTGAAAAGAAGTAGACAAATACAAGAAACAGAATTTGTGCTATATAAAACCATATACTTACAAAAGGCGCTGTGAGATATCTGCTCTCCACTTTGACGAAAAAGCAATACTTGCACATAAGTCCTATCTCTTCATCAAGAATAAAGTGATGATCTCCTTGATCACAAAGGGCATCTCTATCAAGTTCAACCTCCGGAACTTCATCAGCTGCACTATCAACTTGCTGATTAACATCAAAAGAAAAAGGTACATTAATATGGCAAAACTTAAGCTTCAAACTTGAACAAAGTTCTATATGATTACAACATTCAGATGCATTTTAGAAAATTAAGTTGAAGAAATGTAATGCAACGAAAATAGGAAAGACAGAGATACTATAGTTTTGAATGATTCCCAGTTCTGATGACATGCCATACCTTTGTATCATCAGTGACAGTTTCACAGAGAGCAATGGCCATTTCTGCCCAGAGTCCATCCAATTCTTTCTCCTCTTCTGATTTTTCAACTGGCGTTGTATTCTCAGTTCCGAATGTAAACTTTAAAGAAAGAGTTGGCTTCGCAACAAGGTCAATTTTTTCCTCACAAGGTATTTCTGAATTTTCCAATATAGAATCTGCAAGAATATTGACAATATCATGTGCCTTATTGGCACGAGTACGCTTTCTTATAGTTGGCCGCTCCTTGCAGAAATCCTGAACTAATTCATCCCCAGCTTCCTTATTAGCACTGTCATCCTTCCTTTTCACGGACCTATCTTTCCCTCTTTTAAGGTTAGCAGTCTGGTCATTACCGTTTGATCCATCAGTTTCAGAATCATCATTTTTGTCGTTGCCACCACGTAGCTCCTCATCAACACAAAGGGGTTGACCAACAGATTTCGAGTGTGATCTAGTACGTTTAGCCACACAGTTAATCTCACCACGCTCCTCATTTTTCTTAACAAACTCTATGCTCTCTTCCTCTTCCTCTTCCTCCTCGTCATTACCATACAACTCTTCAGCAGAAGCAGAACTCTCAGACACATTTTTCCTCGTCATTTCAGCTTCAGCGTCATCTTCTTTACCCCTGTTGCTAACATTTTTCTGAACAAACTCTATTTGCTCTTGCTCTTGCTCTTCCTCCTCCTCTTCCTTCTCGTGATCACTAGACAACTCTTCAGCAGAAGAAGAGCTTTCAGATTTTTCATGTTCATAATCTTCATCAAATGAAGCATCATTATCTTCTTCACTAAAATCTTCACTATAAGACTCCGATTCTTCTGAATTCTCCTCTGAAGATTTGCGAACATTATGGTCGACAGAAATTCTCACACTTTCTGCCTGAAATTTGGGTTGCATTTCAGAAGATTCCAGTTGTTCCGAACTATCATCCAAAATTTCACAAACATCTACACGGTGAACATTGTGACCACCCCAATTGCGCTTAATTTCTTCCTGAAATTGCCACTGCAAATTACCGGTTTCACCGATACCTTCACCATCGTTGTCATCGCCAACACTACAACCACCACCATCATCATCATCACTAATACTCACACATTCTTTTATTTCTGGCCGAAGATTACCAGTGTCTTTCCCTGAAACTTCACAAATATTAATACCATCATTTTCATCATCATCATCGTCACTAATAATCACACATTCTTTTGTTTCCGGCTTCAGATCATCAGTGCCGTTCTCTGAAGTTTTAAAAATATTCATACCATCATTGTCATCACCAACACCACCATCATTATCATCACCACTACTACTCACATGTTCTTCCATCAAGTTTGTCCTACTTCCTTCAAAACCAAAAAAACCAGACCTTTTATCAATGGATCCCCGACTCATCGAATCAAAGTGACCATGCAGAAACCTCTCATACTGAAAATCAGTATCTAAAAAATCCAAATCCTCACTATTATATGCACCAAAGTCAACACTTTTACCAACACCACCACTAAACCTTGAATGTTCCCTTAATCTGCCTTTTACAGAAGACCCACCAGAGTTCCCTTTCATAAACCCACCAGAACTCATTGATTCAGAGGCTTTACTCACACTCTTTTCTTCTGTTCTTTTCTTTTTATACTCAGCATGGTATTGCCTAAAAAACTGGGCTTCCTTACTCCTAGTTCTTTTAGCCACAGGACCGGCACAATGCATCCTTTTTCGCATAAAGTTCCACCCTTTACAAGAAAAACACACAATTAGTACCCTAAACATAAAATATCAAGCCTACCCCTGTAAAAATAAAGCATAAAAACTGGAAAAACATTGGCGAAACATGTAAGGAAAGAGCAAAGAAAGACATACAGAGAGAGAGAGAGAGAGAGAGAGATTACCAGCTAATCTTCTTCAAGCCGTGAACTGCGAGAACTTAGAGAGAGAGAGAGAGAGACAGAGACAGAGAGAAGAGTTACAGAGGCTAAAAGAGCGGGAAGAAGAAAGGCATGCAAAGTCAAAGAAGACTAGGGAAAGAAAGAGTCGCCGTTTTGTCTTCTGGTTGATTATGGGATCGTCAAAGAACTGTCTTTTTGGTGTGTAGGAGAGAGAAAATTAATGGGTCTTTTGAGCTTTCGGTTAATGGCTGATACGTTGAAGCGTTTGGATTGGTCCAAACGTTGTACTATCGGATCAGAAAGGGTTTGAGGACAAGTAACCAACCAAAGAATTTGTACCGCAAGGAAATAATAATTGTTCTTAAATACTACTGCATATCTTTCTTCAGTAGTCATGCATATCTTTTTTATGTTGATATCACTGACACACAAGATTTTCTTCGTTAATTTTTCTTTTAATTTTACATAATTAATTTTATAATTTCACTAAATTATATTTTTTAAAAAAATAAATATATTATCCTCTTTTTATTTTCATTATATTGTCAATCTAATTTAAAATTTATTATCTCAAATTATACAAATGACAAATTAGAAACACATTGAGTTAAACAATTATAAACAAAATAATTGATTCACAACATGAAATTTAAGGAGAGAATTCAACCTTTCTAAAAAAGAAAATAAGTTAAATACATTTAACAATACATCAATTGACAAATAAATTTTTATATTTTCAATTTTACATAAAAAAAAATACTAAGTTGTTAAGTTGTATGATATTTTTTTTCTTAGAAAAATATTCAAATATCTCTTAATTTTAAAATAATCTATTGTCACCTCCCTCTATAATCTAAAATATTTTATTACTTTCCTAACACTTACCCTGGTCAACATTAACGAATAATGTTAAACTGTATAAAGTGACACATACACTGATTAAGTTCGATGATGTGGAGAATAGTGTGATAAAAAAATTTATTAGAGGACGATTTGACAGTTAATAACCAACTTAATCACAACAGAGAATTTGTATTACAAGTAAAGAATAATTGTTCACAATAGCAACTCATATCTTTTTGAAGTTGATGGTCACTGACACACAAGATTTTATTCATTAACCTCTCTTTTAGTTATGTACAGTTCATTTCATATTTTCATTAAATTATGTTTGTTTTCTAAAAAATAAACTTATTATCCTCTTTTCTTTTTTCATTATGCCATCAATCTAACTTATAATCTATTATCTCAAATTGTACATAACACAAATTAGAAACACATTGAGTTAAACATTTATAAACAAACTAATTGATCTACAGCATGGAATTTAAAAAGGGACTTCAACATTTCTAAAAAAAAAAAGAAAATAAGTTGAATACATTTGACAATACATTAATTGACAAATCAATTTTTATATTTGAAATTTTACATAAAATAGTATTAAGTTGTTAAGATACATTATGTTTTGAGTTTTTTTTTCAGAAAATATATAGACGTCTCTTAATTTTGGAATAATCTACTATCACGTCACTCTATTATCTAAAATCTCATATTACCTCTTTGTCACTCATCTTTGTCGGTGAACATTAACAAAAAATGTTAGGCTGTATAATGTGGTAAATAGGTTGATGAAATCTGATGGTATGGAGAATAGTGTGATAAAAAAGAGATTTAGTGAAGGTCGATTTGACAGTTGGTAACCAACCAATCACGATGGAGAATTTGTACTACAAGTAAATAGACATGGCCAAATCGAACCAGAGCCATAAAACCGGACCAGTTAAAATCAAAATCGGCCCAGAACCGTGAACCGCATAGTAAAAACTGACGGTTCACCGGCCGGTTCTGGTTCAAGGGTTCCCAAACCCGTTGAACCGCTGGTTTGAACCGACAGTTTAACTAGTGGTTCAACCCTCCTAAACCAACAGTTTTAACTAGAATTAGTGTTTCGACCTTTCTAAAGCACTAGTTAACCTCCTAAATCAATGGTTTTAACCCTCCTAAACCAGCGATTTAACCGGAACTAGTGGTTCAACATTCCTAAACCAACGATTTTAACATTATTTTAAAAAAAAATAAAAAAATCCATTTGAACTGAATTGAACTGGAACCAAAACCACCGACCAAACCAAACCAAATTGGAACCGAACCATTCAAAACCGCCTCTCAGATGTTTGGTTTCAGTTCACAAGTTCTTTGAAGCTGAATCGACAGTTCATGAACCATAGCCATCTCTACAAAGTAAAGAATAATTATTCCCAAATAATTACTCATATCTTTTCATTTATTGGAGGTCAATTTGACATATGGTACAATCAAATTACAGTAGAAAATTTGTATTACAAGTAAACAATAATTGTTTCTAAACAAGAACTCATATCTTTCTGATGTTTATGACTACACACAAGATTTTATTCATTAACTTCTTTTTCAGTTTTGTACAGTTAATTTCATATTTTCACTAAATTATGTTTGCTTTTCAAAAAATAAACCTATTTTCCTCTTTTTTTTTTCATTATGTCATCAATCAAATTTATAATCTATTATCTCAAATTATGTATAACATAAATTAGAAGCACATTGAGTTAAACATTTACAAACGAAATAATTAATCTACAGCATGTAATTTAAAGAGAGAATTCAACCTTTCTAAAAAAGAAAATAAGTTAAATACATTTGACAATACATTAATTGAAAAATGAATTTTTGTGTTTGAAATTTTACATAAAATAGTACTAAATTGTTAAGCTACATGATGTTTGAGTTTTTTTTTTTTTGGGAAAATAGCCAGATGTCCCTTAGTTTTGGAATAATCTACTATCACCTCCCTCTATTATCTAAAATCTCTCATTATCTCTTTGACACTCATCTTTGTCAATGAACATTAACGGATAATTTTAGGCTGTATAGCGTGGCAAATAGGCCGATGAGGTCTGACGATGTGAAGAGTAGTATGACAAAAAGGAGATTTAGTGGAGGTCGATTTGATAGTCGGTAATGAACCAAATCACGACAGAGAATCTGTATTAAAGATAAAGAATAATTGTTCTTAAAAAGTCACTCATATCGTTTTAATGTTGATGGTCACTAACACATAAATTTTCTTCATTAACTTCTCTTTTATTTTTGTACAGTTAATTTCATATTTTCACTAAATTATTTTGTTTCTCAAAAAATAAACCTATTGTATTCTTTTCTTTTTGCTTTATGCCATCAATCTAATTTATAATCTATTATCTCAAATTATCCATAATACAAATTAGAAGTGCATTGAGTTAAGCATTTATAAATAAAATAATTGATCTACAGTATGGAATTTAAAAAGAGAATTCAACCTTATAAATTGAATACAATTGACAATACACAAATGAATTTTTATATTTGAAATTTTATAAAAAAAAAAGTACTTAACTGTTAAGTTGCATAATGTTTGAGTTTTTTTTTTAATAAATACCCAAATGTCCCATAGTTTTGGAATAATTTACCATCACGTCCATCTATTATCTAAAATCTTGTATTACCTCTTTGACACTCATCTCTGTTGGTCAACATTCATGGATAATTTTAGGCTGCATAACGTGACAAATAGGCTGATGAAGTCAGACAATGTAGAAAGTAGTGTGACAAAAATGAGATTTAGTGAAGGTCGATTTGACAGATGGTAACCAACCAAATCAAGACAGAAATTTAATATTATAAGTAAAGAATAATTGTTCTCAAATAGTAACTCATATATTTTTTATGTTGATAGCTACTAAGGCATAAGTTTTATTTTACTTGTATACAGCTAATTTCATAATTTCACTAAATTATGTTTGTTTCTCAAAAAATAAACCATTTGTCCTCTTTTCTTTTTTCATAACGCTATCAATCTAATTTATAATCTATTATCTTGAATTAGACATAACACAAATCAGAAACACATTGAGTTAAATATTTATAAACAAAATAATTGATCTACAACATGAAATTTAAAGAGAGTGTCACGACCCATTTCTAGATCACGACCGGCGTACAAGGCGAACCGTCTATGGGAGTCCGGCTCATCCCGCGCAAGCCTCGGATAATCAGATAAACTACCCAAAAAATCATTTATAATACAAAAGTATATAAATGAATACGAAAATATTATATATATATATATATATATATATATAAATCTGAAAATGTATCATATACATATACAAGAGAATATGATCAGTCCCAAAAATACACAAATCGTATATGAGTAAATTCAATACCCAAAAATCAAAATACAACCCAGTAACCCACAGGCATTCGGTGTGGAGCCCTAACAAAATAAAAGAGCCCGATCAAAAGGGCATCAACTAACCAATCAATGATGCCTCACTGAGTATCTGAATGCCGGATGGTTGCTGAGTCAAGTAGCACTTGAAAAATTTTAAGGGAGGGGGTGAGAAATTTCATTGAGGGGCAACATTCCAGATCACCTCATGCGTGCATCACACAGACCGCTTTGAAAATATTTTGCAAATAACACATGCGATATACTGAATACATATATATACACTGCAAGTATATTTTAACTTGAAAACTTATTTCTGAAAACGTTCGCACCCTTAACAAACAACATACAACACACGCAAGGTCCAAACTTATATATATATATATATATATATACATGTACAAGTATATTGAGTATCTGATAGGGACGAAATTGAACTAATGTGGACTGAACCACCTGATATAAACTGATGTGGTAACACCACCTGATGTAAACTGATCTCGTGTGTTCACACTTAACACACAGGTTACCACCTACCCTGGTAACTGGACCTTAACTGACCAATGGTATACCATAGGCTACGCATAACTCCCGTAGGTAGAGTGTCCCAAATCAACACATTATATATACCATATACTGATAGCAATCACATACAAAGATAACTTATACGGATACTGATAGGGAACCAATACTGATGTCCCATTCTGATAGCTGAATTCCTTATACACATAATCAAATTCTTATAAGTTCCACTTATTAATTAGTCTCATTTACAAATATGGTCTGAACACAACAAAACATATAATTTCTAAAAGACACAACCTATGTGTCTGAAGCTGCTACCACACTCA
>CAODLS011184441.1:0-19470 GCA_948243855.1 Flueggea neowawraea
ATAAGTTGAAGGATAATGATCTTGGTTCCCTTCTAGGAGATGATTGGATGAGAAAACATAGTGTAAAGCTCAAGCAATTGCGTATTAGTTATCAGCGTGCATCATGGAATAAGGTTTTAGGGGTTTTGAGGACAGATAATAGCTCTTTAAATGCCAATGCTGGAGGAATGCCCATGTCTATGAAGGAGAAGATTAGGTTGTTTAACGTGTACTTTGAGGAACTTTGTAAGACACAGTCTCAATGGGTCATATTCGACGAGCAGCAACGAAGTGATCTTTTGGCATTCTTAGTGAATTTGTTAGTTCCAGCTTATGGGAACTTCATTGGAAGGTTTCGGAGTTCTGCAGAAGTTGGAAAGCATGCTGACAAGTATATCAAATATAGCAGGGAGGATATTGAAGTTAAAATTAGTGAATTGTTCCGTGGAGGCAGTGGATCAGCAGGCAGCGGGAAGTGAAGGTATGCTTGCCACTGCTTCTTGTTGTTGTTCTACTATGCTGTATGATCTTTAGTAAAGATTTATGAAATTTTCAGCTGGTGTATTATTTAGTCAATCATTTGAGTAGGTTTTAGTAGATCCTTGGTTGTGTTTTGTGCTCTTAGTTTTAAGTTTCTTCATGTGGAAGTTGTAGATAGGTGTTATAATCAATTACGATGGTCTGTAAAATTCGTTTATTGTGTCTTTGATAGTTAATACAATAGGTATACGATTAAACGCCACGATGTGTTGTTTGTTACTATTGATATGCATCTTCGTTGATGTGTGATGGATTGATAAGTGAATGTTTGAAGTCGTCATACACCGATAATCAACTATCCTTACATACAGAATTGAACTCCAGTTATTTTTTCCACTATCAGTCTCTTTGTAGCAAGCTCGACTTACCATTATATTGACTATCAAAGATTTGCAAGATACAAGCTCATTAGTTCTGGAGTAGTTTCCAGTATCAAGAGTTTGATTTATATGTTCATGAATAATCTATATGTTCCAAGATTTCACTGCTTTGAGTTTTACTAAGTATTTCCTCCATTTACGACGATTATTACTTCATTGAACTACTTAACGTCTCTGTTCTCTGACTGATGTTGTGGAATGCATTCAGTTTGGGAGCTTGTACACTTTTACTAACATGGATGCAGACCTGAGATAGGGACTCTCATTGTAGACAGTCAGTGAATTACGTAGGAACCTCTGCTTTGATGAACCCAGTTCCCCATGTTCTGAAAAGACCTGTTTGGGTAGAAACAATCGGTAATTTAGTCCTAAATCTGACTCTGATTATGCGGTATTTACCGTTGTTCTTGTGTCTAGATCTGTTCATACTTACGTTTGAAGTATTCTTAGAGCTGTTATTTGTGGCATTTGCAGTTTTCTTATGATGTGCACTGTTTTGATTATTAGATATTTCCCAGTGTCTTTGATTTGCAGTCACCAGCGGAGCTTACTGTATTTTTTAGGCCAAGTAGCCATGCCAAATCCCCCTATGAGTACTTTCTGTTTAGAATTATATTTTTAATATGTTAGATGTCTATTAGAAATTATAATAATAATATATTAATATATCAATCAATGTGATCTCTTTTTTTTTTATATGTTAATTATATATATATATATATATATATATATATATATATATATATATATATATATATATATATAAGAACATGTCCATAATTTTTATCTATTGAATTTAACATTATGATTTGATCAATTATGTATCAGCAAATATTTAAAAAAAAAAATTAATTATTAAAATTTTGACATTCAAACCATTAAAATTTGTTAAAAGATTTGTAATTTGTTGGAGCAGACTTGTTACTGAACAGATTTGTTTTTTCCTTTTTACCACTATATATGCTCAGGAATAATTTCATTAAAATGAAAAAAAAATGTCGAATTAGTTTATAGTTATATTTAATATATCATAATTAAAAAAGGAGAAGAAAGCTGCTCACCCTATTCAATCTACAACGTACCACCAATAATCTACCAAAAGGTTTCGTTAGTTTTTAAAATAAGTAGCAAAAAATACAAACAGATTCGTTAGTTTTCTAGCATAATTAGCGAAAAATACAGACAGATTGAAACCAATATAAATATATTATGCTTAAAATGGGATTTCACAGGTGCTTCGTCCTGCAAAAGTTTCTGTACTCTTCTAAGACCTTTTACTAAAATGATAAGATAACCCTTCTAAGGCTATTGCGTATATAAGCACAGCACCATTTCGTTAAAAGAACACAAAATTATGAATTATAAAAATGAAAAATGACCACAGTCGTCGTCCTCATTATGTTTTTCTTGATTTGGACAACATTGTTGTTGAGTTCTTGCTCGTGTAGACCAACTTCTTCTCCAAAATTTTCTGCCATTTTCATACTTGGTGATTCCACAGTGGATAAGAACTTCACTAAAGCAGTTTTTAGGGCCAATATGGTGAAATTTTCATGGTAAATAGCCAACTGATTACTCACTTAATTGCTTCTAGAAAGACTTAAGAACATTGTTGGAGAAAAGAAAGCCGTTAATATTGTTGGTAAATACCTTGGGGTAATTATTGGGGCTGGAACTATTGACTGGATCTTTAATTTTTCATCATACACCGGCTGTGAGAAAGTTGGAGTTTTTTTTTTTGGTTTTAATAAAGAGAGGTCACCTGTCTCGGTGCTAACCACTGAGTGAACAGTTTGTTAGTGAGAATGTTAGAGTTTGATGTTAAAGGTTATCAACAGTTTTTTTAAAACAAGACACATGAAAAAACTTCATTGAAGGAAATAACATATACTTAGTATGTGCTAATATAAAAGTTAATCGTTTGATTGATTCGTAAATTGATTTTAAAATCTGACTATATGATATTGCTAAAATACTGATAATTATAAAAAAAACTACCATTTCTCACATTTTTTTCTATATATGACTATGACATAAATTTTGAGCAGACAAAAAAGAAATGCATGCTTATGTTTCCTGAAAAAACAAAAAAACTATGTAAGAACCATTTTATTTTAAAGTTCTTTTTCAAATAAGCTAGCCGTAATTTGTGAAATTGATGGGAGTTATATGTGGTTGGCCTTTTGTATGATCCTTGTAACTGGAAATTCCACGAATGGATTGTTGGCCTGTTCAAACGATAACTAGCTTTGGAATTTTTGATCCAAAATGCTTCAAAAATCAAAATTCAGATACCCGGTCTTATAGTACACAACTTCAGACTTTGTTGCTTCAACTGCAAACAAAGCTTCCAGGGAGTAATATTTACTATATTGATATTTACGAGTCACTCCTTCACATGAAATGGTGAGACGTACCAAATAAATCTTGAAGTCCCAAGGTTTAAGGTCTTACGCAAGCAATTTCCTATACTTTAAAAATCAATACTTTACATTTTTAGATTAGTTTCACACATATTATGATTAATCACTAGGCTTATTTAATTAAAAAAAATGAATTTTAGGTGATTTAATAAATATGTCACGAACTTTCAATTTTGGTAAATTAATACCAATTATGTTATCTCTTGATAAAAAAAAAATGTAATCAATCTACTCCATTTGTTTTCTCTGTTAAGTTGTTGACGTGGCAGATTACATGTCATATGACATGGCATTCAAAAATATATGACACATCAGCAAAGTGGACTAGTTCAAAGAGTTAAAAAGTGTAATGGAAGTTGGTTAAGAGGGCACAATTTCAAATTAAACAGTGTTCTAATTTGTTCAGAAAGAAAAAATGGAAACGTGAACTTTTGATTAAATAAAAACACTCAAACTCTATCCTCTGACCTCAACCGAAGTCCCCTACCGGATTGGCGGATTCCTTCCCAACACCTCATCAGTTTACAAGTCCATCCTTGATTTCAAACACCATGTATGGTTTATTGCTCTGAATGTCACTTTCATGCACCGCCGCCACCATGGTGTTAAATTCGTAATATGTTTCTCTTCTTGCTTTTATTGGGATGGAAATTTAAGGACAGTCGTAGTGTTTGCCGCTTTCTCAGCTCTGAGGCTCACCAATCCAAAGGGGTCGTGCTTAAAAATAGTCATGCGTATTAATGGATTCGTATTGTTTAATAGTCTAAGACTTTTAATTAGAGACGAATGCATAACAAATTATGATTTACATTAAAAGATAAGACATAAAAATACAACTAAATGAAAATAAAGGACTAGACTAAGAACTAAATTAAGGCAAAATAAATGTAAGGGCAAAGAAATATGAAGGCAAGAAAAGGTAAAAATTGGATCAACGGAAAACAAAAGTAAAGACAAATGAAATACGTTAAAAGTAAAGGACTAAACTAAAAACTGAATAAAGAAAAGACAATAGTAAAGGCAAAGATAATGAATTGTATTGTGTTGATATTGCGATCCGCGTAGCTTCTTCTTTTACAACCTTTAGTCTGCAACGTGTGCCTCCATTTCCTCCACTTCTATGCAACTGTCTTCATCATGCCAATAACTCCCTAAACATGGTTTAAAGAGAACAAATGTCTAAAAAGTGTGACTTGGTAACTGTTGACACCTAACGATTGTCATCCGTATCTTTAGCCACATGTTCACATCATTGCAAGCCTTGATTATACAAAGTGAATTTATAACTTTATTTGGACACTGTTGCTTCATCCCTCGGCAATCATTGAGATCAATGTAACACACCCGGGCTTAATCCCACAATCTCGAGATAGCCCTTATTTTTGGTGGCTAACATATGCCCCCCATTTTTGTCTTTCCACAAGGGTCTTTTCTCTAACTTGCATGCTTGATAGGGACAAAGAATTGGATTCATTAGCATGCAGGTTAAAATCAAACTTGATACTAATTTGAGGACATAGGAAACCTTGGCCAAAATACTTCCTCGGCATAGTTTTATCGAGAGAATACTAAGTGGCCTATTTCTAGGATGCACCAAGTAGGTCGCGTACCCTTGGATTTTTCATGATTCTCGAGATAGACCCACAAGCCACGAAGATATATTTGAGAGGTCTGATGAGATTGAGTTGAAAATGTCCAACCCATTAAGACATGTTAAATGTGGTGTTTTTTTCTATAAAATTTCCAATCCCTCGAGTTGGCAAGTTAAGACCTTTCTTATGGCCATACAAATTTAATTGCCTATACTCACATGTTCGAGCTCGATCGCACTTCTTGGAGCTCTCCTTTTTTTCCTTCTTCTCCACCACACGCCACTTCCAACACTCTAAGTGGCCGAGGAAACTTTTTTCCCAAGATTCCTTTGTCCGAGGAGATTTCTTCGTAGCCGAGGAAATCTTATGATTTAAAACTCTTATCCAAATGCCCGAGGAAAAGCATCGAGCTCGACCGTCACCTTTCAAACTATTATTTTATTTTTTAAACTCTACCTCTCGGGCTTTGTTTTTCAAGCACGTCACGACTTGCAAGCACCTCTTCGGCACCTCGTACACAAACCGAAAGGTCTCCTCGAGCTTGCATTTGGTGCATGGCGCATTTGTCATAGCCTTGGCAGTGGCAATGTAATTGCATAACACCTGTCAATTTAATCCATGGAATGGATTTGCATAATAACACCTCGTGCCACAGTTTAAACGGCCATAATAAAAATTCACACAACTCGGTGAATAAAACTACAATCAACCCACTCAAATGGTCACTGTGTAATTTACAGTGGAAACAGTCATCATTATGAAATAAATAAACCAACAAACATTATGCCACTATGTTTTGTGAAGGATATATTTAATTACCGTTAAGTAGCCGCTTAGCATGTACCAAAAGAACCAAACAAATAAGTTGGCTTTCGCAAAACATCCTAGTCACAAAATTTCACCTTAACAACCAGATGGTTATGTCCTCGGCCTTGTGGGATTGTCAATTTTATTTGTTACCATGACTTCCTCGAGTACTTTGATAGCCATTATGACCGAGCACCGTATTGACTTTGTCATTTAGACAAGCCCAAGAGTACAATAAATGCCATCAAGATCGAGGATATAGTAAATCTCTCAGGTTAAAAGATAACAAAAAACTTGGTGTATACACCGTTGATGCTTATTTACTTTTAAATGACCATTACGTAATTCTCGTGTTGAGTCAAGGAAGGACGATGATCAATCTCCGATATAACTTAAACGGCCATACTGTGAAAATTGGTATTGCCTTATAATTTTTTTTCAATGGTCATGGTACCCAGTAAACGATTATTTAAATAAACCAAACAAACAAGTTAGTTTTATACCTTTTGCCAAAGCAACTACCGTAACATATTTTCATGCAAATTAAACTTGCATGAAGTCTGATAGTTTTGTTCTCGGCCTTTTAGAGTTTGTCACTTACTTGGTACTGTAACTTCCTCGAGTGCTTTGATAACCTTGGGCTCGAAAACTTTTACAGCTGAAAACCTAGTGAACACTCTGTACTGGAATAAATTCGTGGCTTTAATTCCAACGATTTTTTGATTAGTCGCTTCCCAAATTAGTTTGACTAAACGTGTTGACTCAATTTTTAATCAAAAAGTCTACCATAAAAAGGATAAATACGAAGTATCTCCAAAGGCCAAAGTATTGTTGGCTTGAACTTTTTAATGCAAGTAGTCATTCTGACATATATATTACTCGCTAAACAATTTTTTTCGCACCCATATAGATTAAAAAAAATCACAGTTTCCTTCAACCTCCACACAATTTTGTGGAGTAGTATTTGTGAACACTACCATTTTTTGTTCCATAGGGGTTTCCATTTTCATGATCACGTGTGTTGTCAAAGGAGTAGAAGTGTTCAACTATCACATGAACATCCTGAGTATTTTCCGGCACTTCCTTGGCTGGACTCTCGACACTGTTTGTTGTAGAGTCTCTATAGCTCTGAGTTTTTTGACGCATCTTTTCCAAGTTTTGTCTCCATTGTTGTCATCGAATTTGCGATTGGCGCATAATTTCTGCTATTTGACGATCTATTTCTTCCAATTGCATTCGAAGTCGCTCTCTACGAGCCTCTGTATTACGGTGCATTTCTTCTAATTTTGCTTCTAGTCAAATTTCTGCAAGATTGTAAACTGGGCTTATGGCTACTCGTCTCACCATAAGCCTCCTACTGTAGTCTCCAAATTTGTTTGTGGCTTTCTCGATCCTGAGGCTCACCGACCCAGGGGTCGCGCTAAAAAACGGTCATGCATGTTGATGGATTCACGTTGCCTAACTTTCTAGGACTTTTTATTAGAGATGAATCCGTAATAAATTATATCTTTATTAAAAAATAAAGCATAAAAGTACAACTATATGAAAATAAAGGACTAAAATAAAGACTAAATTAAATAAGATAAATGTAAGGACAAAGAAATATAAAAACAAACAAAGGTAAAAACTGGATCAAAACAAAACAAAAATAAAGACAAATAAGATGCTTTGAAAATAAAAGATTAAACTAAAAATTAAACAAAAAAAATAAATATAAAGATAATAAATTGTGTTGTGTTGATGTTGTGATCACTGAAGCCTATCTTTTTCTTTTATAACCTTTAGTATGCAGTGTGTGCCTCCATTTCCTCCATTTTCTATGCAATTGTTCTCATCATACCAATAACTCCTTAAACATGGTTTAAACGCAACAACTGTCCAAAAAGTGTGACTTTGGTAACTGTTGACACCTAATTGTTGTCATCCTTATCTTGAGCCACATTTCCACATCATTGCAAGCCTACTATGTGTCATATCTTTTGATTATACAAAGTGAATTTATAACTTTATTTGGACACTATTCTTTCATCCCTCGGCAACCATTGAGATCGATGTAACACACTTGGGCTTAATCCCACAATCTCTAGATAGCCCTTTTTTTTTTGTGGCTAACACGCAGTGATAGAGACGACGGGGACAACAACAACGGGTGGTAGCACTGATGACATTGGTGGTTGCCGAATGGTTCGAGAGACCAGTGGTAGTGGTGTTTGAGAGGTCCCAAATGTGGTAGGGTTTCCTCTGGAAGGAAAAAGGGTTACATTTGCTTCCTTTTTTTTTTGTTTCCTTTTTCTTGTTAAATTTAGAACACTACTGAATTTTAACTCTCTAACAGTGGGCCTTACGTTGCTGACATGGTATATGACATGTCACAATGACATGTTAGTTTTCATTTCAGTAACTTAACCAATTCACTCCACAGTTTGTGTTAATTTGCCAAAATTAAAAGTTCATGACAAATTTGTTAATGCAATTAAAGTTTATTTTTTTTTAATTAAATAAGCCTAATTACTAACACATATTACATGTTCAATGGTATATATATTTTGGTATTTCTTCATGAAAGGAATATGCTGGGAATATCCCCTCAAGTATACAAGACACCTGGGTCCTTATCTACGACGCACTTGAAACATTTGTCCTTACTATTAGAGAGTTTATGTCCTTGGTTGGAAGAACTGAAGTACTTTCCTTTGGCTTCCACTTGTGCTTTTTCAGCTTACATTTTCAAAGTGACAGCAGCTACGCATGTTAACATTGTGGCTTGTTTGGTTCTTCTAATCTGGTTTTAGTACTGAACATTTCTATTTGACAAGTTGGGATATTATTAGTTTAACCTACGATGCAATGGATTAGCATGGGACAAAAAAACCTCCACTATTTAAAGTATTTTCCCCGTACCACAAGACTAAGACACCGTAAAAAAGAGAAAAACCTGTCAATTATTAAACACAATCAGTGCCAAGTGAATATAGCATCCGAACACCTATATACATTCAATCCTGAGTAGCGAAAATCACTATGCTATTGAATCACTCTAGCCGACTGGCTAATTTGCCGGTCTAGTAGGCAAACTTTCAGTAGCCATTAATTCTCAATACACTCGTGTGGCAGGTGCGCTAACCTATAGTGCATTGAGCTTCTAGTTTATATTGTTGTTCTCCAGAGCATGAGTCCTATCGGCCTTCCGCTACAAATTGATTGAGGCATGGAAAACTCAATCTATGAATTTTCCATGCTTTCAACTGACCTTGATCATGTCCAATGTTTTGCTCATTAGAAAAACTATTTATGAACAAAATGATGGATCCACAATATGCTTAAAGTTAAAAAGAAAATGATAATTATTTACTCTAAAAAAATGACATATGTAAATATTTTCTTATGTAGAAAACTTTTACAATTGTAATTCACTCATGTGTTTCAACGAAAATTTATAAATAACATGGTTCATAGAATAACTTGTGCATTTATTTTGCAAATGGCAATTAAGAACTTAGAAGTCAATGATCCAACTAGTATTAACTTGCATCTCATGACTTATGATGAGCAGATATTTTTCGGCTTTTTTCTCCAAAGAAAAGACAAGAGAAGATTGTACAAAAACTAGCCATAATCTTGACTTGAAATTTTTATGTTAAGAAATCTCCTGAGTTGAAATTTTGTGTTTTCCAAGGCAATTAATCAATTATTTCTAGTTCTTGAAGTGGGAATCAATGCCAATGAAAATTTGATCTATGACTGCAGCAAATCACATATGATACAACAAAATCATCTATAATACTAAACTTTTAAGCTTCCAAGTCTTTATTTTAATCTCATAAATCCTCCCTCCATGTCCGGAAACGTGAAGCAAACATAAAATATATACATTGTTGATTTGGTTGTTAAAATGATAAATGTTAGAGTTAAAATCTTAATTAGTTTTCAATATGCATGAGACAGTGTATGATTACTGAACATAAGATAGTGTATCCTACCCACTCCTTCAATCAAATATATAGTATTAGCATTATTTTACTAAAACATATCTGCAATATTTCATGTACACGAAGGCCAATGTGCACGACCATCTTTTGTCTTTCGAAATTTGCGATCAAGTAGCGTATCTTGACTAATCCAATTCTTTAGGATTTTGGAAATAAGAACAGTTTGTGCAGTAATTCTTTTAATTAGTACCTTCAATTAATCGTATTGATTGGAAGCGTATCTTGTGTTCTTATTGCCTGCAATGTGAAGTGATCAATGGTCGACAAAAGAAGCAAGAGGGTCTTCCCTAATTATCCCGTCTTAAAATGTTATGCTCAGTAAATTTAGCTCTAAAATAACTTGCAATTGTTGATCCAGCAAAAGCACTTATTAAGAGTGAAAAGAGAAAACCATGATACTGTAATAAAGGTAATTGTATGCTCTTTATTTAAAAAGAAAATAGTTCGAAAGTAGTTCAAAAGTTGATTGGTATTTGGCAATATTTCGAATATTGGTATTCACAAAACAAAAATTACTTTTATTCATATGTCAATCATTTGAATACTTTTTTTTATTATCATTTGAATACTTTAACTAAAATATTTCTTTTCAGAAAAAAGATCGACCATCCTACTAATAATTAATTCAATTAGGCTGACCCGATGCAGTGATGGCACTATAAGTCAAAAACTCAATTAGTTTGATTTTACATGTCTTGGGAGGTTAAAACTAAAAATATATATATATTTTTTTGTGGATATGAATATCTCAATACCGTTTACCAAAAAATCCATTTAAAATTTTCGGTTTCTTTTAAATGAAATAAATGTTAATGCTCATCATAATTCATGAAGCATGAAAAATTCCAGTTCAAAGTTGGTTACCCATTATGAACTCATAAAATAATTGCAATGCATGATGTCCCAAAGAAATAATTAAAGACGTTAGAGAAATGGTGTATACAAAGGCTTCGTGGAGCTCTAGTAACCACTTTTAATTGTGTACAGCCTTTTTATAAATCGTTGTTCGCGTAATTTTATTTAGCTAGAATACGAAAAAGTATATTAGGAAAAAACCATGAATAAAATGCTTGTACAAGATGATGTAAAATTCAAACTTTCAAAAACCATAATATATAGTCTTGAAAGACCTAGAAAAATGATTCGAGGAGTTATAGCTAAATCTTATATAATATTTCCTTCAAAAGCCTCAACATGGTTTTGATCATACCAGTGAACTCAACGTGTTTGAAAACCCAAACATGCAAAACGGTGGTTTGAAGAAGCCGGGAAGCGGCTCATGCCTCGCGCGTCGACACTATTGACAATGGCGGCGGGGTTTTTCTGTTGTGTCCAAACATCTAGAGCTGATGTGGCGCTAACTGAATGGTTTAAATGCGACACATAGCACTAATCAGTGTATAACACCTATCAATCATCATCACATGTGACGCTTATTGTGTGCCGCGTAGGTACACATGACCAAACCAGAAATTGACATATGGCTCGAGCGACACATAACAAGGAAACGTCAGTGACACATGGCTATGCCGACTGAGTGGCACCTGACGTACGTGGAACAATGTTAGAGTAATACATGACAACATCTACAACATAGCACTATCACATCATTGACCAAGTGGCATGCCACATAGGATTTGATGTCCAGGTGGACCAATTAAAATATGCAACGTGTCACAATATTGACATGTGGATTTATCGTACACTGCCACGTGGCTGTGGGAGTTGACGATGCCTAACACGAGTAAGGTTAGGGGTGTAAATGAGCCAAATTACTAGTGAGTTACTCAACGTTCGGCTTGATAAAAGCTCGTTCGTGGCTCGACTTGTCAATAAACTAATCGAGTTTGAACAAAATTTTAAACTCGAATTAATAAACGAGCTGAGCTGGAACACCCAAAAGCTCGGCTCAAAAAGCTCGCAAACAGGCTCATTTGTGTGTTCATGAACATGCTAGTGAACAAGCTTGTTTGTATGCTTGTTTATGGATGTATATACATGTTATGTATGTATGTATGTATGCATGTGTGTGTATATATATATATATATTAAAGTAAATTGTGAAAAATATGCTTGTGTTTGGAATAGTATTTACTATTTGGACCAAATCAACAAAAGTGCAAATTTGTTCTAATTGACTTTGCCTATAAAAGTAAAAACATACTCGTATAAGTTCTAATATTTGGTTGAATTTGTGAAACAAATTGAAACTTTTAATAGTTATTGGTTCAATTACATACTCAACATGATTTTATTGAATTAAGCTACACTTGATTGTATTATTTTTAGAGTTTTTGTCAAGTTTGAACTAGCAAATCTCGTTTACGATTTTAATCGAGACTTTGTTGAGCCGAGCTCGAAAAGCTCGCGAACAAGCTCGTGCTCGTGAGCTCACGAACTTTAAAACAAACCGATCTTGAATAAGATTTTAAGCTCGAGAAAGAATTCGAGCTCGGAAAATTTTAGTCGAACGGAGTTTGAACACTCTAAAATTCGGCTCAATTATACTACTAGGTGAGGCACATATCTTCACCTTCTAGCGGCTTCTGAAGGCGCATGCAACCTCCTCCTATCTTCAAATTTTTTGAATTTTTGGCATGAATGAAATTTTACATTTTTATGGAGTTTTTGGTATATTTTCCAAATGTTTTGAAATTTCAAAATCATCTATTCCAAATTTATTAAGAGAATATTTATCTTTATTTACAAGAGTCTATAAATATAGGTCTCTCATGTAATTATTGAGTTTTTTTTATAGGTATGCAATTATTGAGTTGAGTAAGATAAATGAATTAAATTGTCTTTTTGTATATATAGACATTTTTGTCGAACCTTGTAAAACTAATTATGGAAAATTATAGGAATGAAGATGATAATTCAAATGGACCCTGAAGTGATATTAAATCGTAACAACCAGCTATGATTTGGATGGGGTGGCAAATAATCCTTCACATGTTTAGATATTGAGAGCTTGACATTTCACCGATTGCGGGGTCATGAATGAACCAAACCCCTTTTCCTCTTTAGAGGTTTCCAAACTTGTTAATTTTTCCAGAAAGAGCTAGACAATTAAAGTATAAAGCAGCTAGTCACTGAATATAATATGGACTACTTCAACTCTGATCTTTCTTCTATTGCCACAGCTCAATATCAGAGACATCTGTTTTTTTCCTTCCTTGTTGAGTTATTTTATGCTAAAATTACTTGCAAGTTCTGAAGTCAAAATTAAAGTCTAAATATTTTCTCGTCTTTCATTTAACAGCCTATTTTCTTTTCAAAATAAGAAAAAAAAATAGCTGATGGTATGAGAAAAGGATATTTTAATTTTCTTTTGATACGTGTGTGAAAATACTCACTCTTTCTATGAATCCCAATTTATCATAAATTAATTATGGAAAAAGTTTGTTGATAACTATTATACCAATGGTCTTTGCGTCTATGAGTTGATCTAGTTCTATTATTTATACAATTCTAAACGCAACCATGTGTGTGACTTTCTTTAAATAAAATTCCATATTATTTATAAGAAATTTCATTTAAGTTAAAAAGAAGAAAAGTAGTGGTCATTGCGAATTAAGTTATAAAAAGCCTACATAATTTAAACATGCAAATTAGCAGTCAAGATTGTACAATTAAGGCATCAATCACCATCAAAATAATATATCGCCGTCCTAGCCGTACATTTTATATCAATAACCTTCTTTTCTTGTCATCTTGCTAAACACATATCTTATCGATTGAATAAACTCACTTGATAATTCGGATACACGTCCCTTTTAAGAACAATGCTTTTATAATTTCCACACAAAATCTTCAATATCTACTAAACTGTAACAAAGCATCAAAACTTAATACAGATTCCATGTATTGAATCAGATTCAATGAAGGCCACAAAACTAGTTTATCGAATGTAGCACTTCTGCAACAACCCTATTAGTGCCAGCCAGCTGCATTTACATATATGCCGACAAATCCAAAGTTCAATATAGAGCACCAAAAAAAAAAAGGCATAACACATATACTTAGGCTATGCACTGCACATTATATACATAGTTTCGTAACTTGGCTCTTGATTTGTCTGTCAACATGTACTAATGAGTCATTCATAGAATCATGTAAGTTTTTACTGTGGTTGTGTGTGTAATTTGGGTTGTGTTCGCTTTTGTATTCATTTATCTGGTGCAGTGTTTATCAAGTTTTTTGGTGTCATTTTATGTGCTTTTATTGAAAATGAATCCTTCAATCCTTTAATCCTGAAAATAATTCTAGTATTTTTAATTTTAGGCAGTTCCTTTCAAAAGTGATTTTTATTTTTTTGATTACTTCGACCTTTAATATAATGGTTTAGGATAGCAACGATTCAACAGTTAAAATAATAAATGAAATATATATATTTATGGAATTAAATTGTGCTTTCTCCACACCAAAATAATGAACATGTATACCATCAAAATTGTCCATACAGAATATACAGTACATTGCACATATACGCAGAGATGATCACCGCAAAAACTAAAATACTCTCATAAACTAATTAAGCGAAAAAAAAATTCAGTTAATTATGTGCTAAAAGAGGAATTAATAGCTTTAGAAAATTAGTATATCTTAGAAGTAATATATTATGAAGGAATCCAATCAAGAATACAAAATATATAATTAATGAATAATTAAACAAAGGATGGAAAATTTACTTCAATACGCGCAACAAAACTCAATTGGGTACACAAGAAACAATCTGGTGCTAATCACCATGAAACACCTTTGATGGAACGACGAGAACGCAACATGTATCCATAAGCTAAGAGCCACCAAAACGATATTCTTGTAGGATGGATTGAGTGTGCAATGAAAAACACATCTTCTCCATCTACACACCAAGGTCGACCATCCACACACACCAATGAAAGGGAGAATGTTTTTATGTGTTTTTTTATACGTATGTGAATTAAATTTTTGAATCAGTCTTATATATTGGTTAAGAGTTGTCTTCTAATTCAATTGGGAGTCCATTTCTAAACCCAAGTACCAATGGGTACACTAAAACTCATTTAGTAGTCAACTCAACTGGATATTTGGATATTCATTCCAATTTGTGTTCGGGTTCTCCCATAGCCCGATATGGGTGGACCAATTTTTTAACATATTAGAACAAAAATTCTTGTTATCGCAATTACGAACATGAACAGTAGCATCGAAAGTGAGTTTAAATTAAATAACATTATAGGCAAAATGAGTTTTGCAATAAATTCAAGCAATTAAATTAATTAACCGCCATTATTATTGACAAGAAATTCTCTATATAAAACATTGAATAGTAAAAAATAAAACTATATACTAGTACATTTTTTGTTAAAAATATTAAACATACCACTCTATATTACATTGAACAAACAATCATGTAACGTACTACGGTACAGAGTTGCAACTGGAAGTTAACACAATCATACTCAAATACCAACAAATGATCATTAATTTACCAACTCATTAATTAATTAAGGTTCCACCTAGGATTTAGTGTAATGACAGAGTTGGGTCACGTTGTTCAATTATAAGGGTAGTTTCCTAATCTTGTTTTGTTTAAGATTTTCAGTGCTCAGATTAAGAATCTTGTAACACTGCCGGCCTCGTGCGTTTTCTTAAAAAATCTGCATCAATTCTGCTAATACAAATGCATAATTGTGGCTTTTGTTGTTGACAGGGTCGGTGGCTCAAACCTTATTGCCACGAAGCTTCCTCTTGCAATAATTGTACAACACAAATGGATATGTTTTTGCCTAATAGCAGATTACTCTAATTCGGAGAATAAACACTACTTAATTCAGTAATTAGTGAGGTGTTTGTATGTTAATCTATTTTCAGTTAACGTTAGTTGCATTTAACTATTCATGTATAATGGGCGGAATTGCTAACGGTATATTTATATTGTATATTCATAAAATATTCAAGCATTTACACTCTTAAAAGAATATATCAATTCTTATATATTTTTATTGTATAATTTGTTTTACCACAAATAAGCGCATCTCATACCGCTTTGTAAACATATATATTTTACATTGTTTATGGGAAAGAGTAATAATTTTGAATTGTAAACATTTGCAAAATCTAAATTACTGTAGCAATAATTTGTGCTGTGTTGTAAAGTTTACAATTGCATCTGAATATCTTATGGTCATAGGAATAATTTACTAAAAAAAGTGTATGTTTGATTTATAGTATTTTGATATAATATATTGTATATTTAGTATATTGTTATTTTTAAAAAATATTTTTATTTTTTTTATCAGGTAATCTGTCAAACTATAATCTGATTCTATCATCTACAATACAATTCGACGTACCAAAACCAAATACTCGGCAATACAAAAGTTTTAGGTACTTTATTTTTTTTTTTAAATAGTGGTTATGTGGTCTAGTTTACTTCGAAAGTTGAGTACTTACATGATGAATTGATGATTCTAATGTAGACTTGTAGATCCAGGGTGCCAAACTTAAACTGATCACATAAGTACAAACAATTTTTTGTTTTCATCTTCTCCAAAACACTAAGATATTTCTTCATTTGTTTTAGTAAAAAAGACTGCTAACAAGCTAACTCAGTTAAATTGACGGTTTAGATAAAATACACTCTAACAATTACAATTTTAAAATTATTCTCTTCGTCCTTTTTTTAGTTCAAATTTTCTTTTTATATCCGTCCCAAAATGGAATAAACTTCCTATTTTTACATGTTAGTTTTATAATGAAATCTCTATATTATCCTTAAATAAATATGTAAAATTTTGTTCCACTTTTTTTACTTTGAATCTATAATAATATAGTGCATTTATGGCATAAAAAAACAGTTTCCATCACCTAGCAACCCATTTCTCTCTCTTGCATCACATTTCTGGCTCTCTCTATCCCTCTCAATCTGTCACTTCCTCTCAATCTCCTTCTCAATCTTGTTCCCAATCCGTCGCTCTCTCCCTCTCAATCCCATTCTCAATCGCTTCGAAAACCCACAAACTAAATCTTCTTCTTCTTCCAATTCCCAATCCCCCAATCTCTCTCTCCCTTTGATTTGGCAGTGGCATTTTTGCCTTCCAATTCTTAGCTGGCTTCAATATCAGAGCAAGACAAATGAGACGAGTGGAGGCATGACTAATCGAGAGAGTGGAGGCACGACTTAATCGGGTGTAATGGTTCGAGGGGATTTGTAACCATTCTCGAAGTTCAGGGGGTAAATTGCATGATCAATACAAGTTTAAGGGGGTTCACATGTATTAGGCCTTAAACCATTTGTATGTGTATATATGTATGTATGTGTGTGTGAATGTAAACTAATTAGGTGTTTAGAAAGATTTGCTGTTAATGTGCAAATGCAATGTGACAATGTACAAGAAAAGTGAATGCAACAGTAATGTGCAATAAAACAATGCAACGAAAAGCAAAAGAAACGAAGGGAATGGACACAAATCCTCACCGAAATGTTGAAGTCAAAGAAACGTGGCCACGAAGTATTTGAAGAACTAAATGAAAGAGCTTGTGTTACAACCCTTCAAGGTTTTGTACCTAAACCCAAATTTTATGCTTAGCTGTTTAAGGAGATGATAATACCAACCCAACTAGGAGTATTAATTTGAATAAGTATTGCACATATATGAAAGTTATTTAAACTCTAAATTGCATATTTAGTCTCTAAAGCGATCTATTTTGTGGATAGTCACTGGGGCATACATCACATGCAATAAGTATCCAACTGCATGACATACTTGAACATACAAAATTTTCAGAAGGTAGCATTTATCCATAGTTGATACAAAGATTCCCTATTCCTGTCTTTGGTATACCTAAAGATAGGAGTGAAGAACTATTAATGTGATATGAGTAAGCTGTATTAGCTAAATTTCAAAACCCGAGTCCTATATGCTAGAAAAAAAACTAATAAGGCAAAGGCCAGCCAAATATATACATAAAATCTTATAGCAAGTTTAGTCCACTCATTCAAGTAGTTATAAATACTACCTCCACCCTCACTTGTAATGTAATGCTTATATTATACATTAAGTTTTGAATTAATTTGAGCGTCGGAGCAGTCCTCCATCTCTTCAACCAGTTTGAGAGGTGAGAAATCTAGGAACGTAAAGCTGAGTGAGGAGCTGGTAATTTATAAGAAACTGAAGAGTTAAGTCTTTAAAAGTTGGAATCTTGTTCCTGAAAGTGAAAACTTAGTGATAATTAGCAAACAATTGCAAAGCCTAAAAAATTCGAAGATGTTTTGCTAACAAATAATATCATTGTTAATTGTTGTACTTGGACAATAACACAGGTAAATAATTGATCAGTGGCTAATTATAAGTGATGATTGATGATGAAATCAAATCACATCTCACACCAATAGAACTACAAGGGCGAGCACAGTAAGGGCCCACGTGGACATTGCTAGACTGGTCCAATATAGTCTGGTCGCACCGTGAACTAAGCAATAAGATACTACTCTCTGACCACAAGTGGGTGAGATAATCAATGCTTTAAGCATGTAACACGGTACTCCTCCATTTTCCTTTCCGTACCCAATCACTTTCTCAATCATATAATTAATATTTTATTGTTTTCCTTTTTTTTCCCCTTCCCACCTCAATGAGTTTCGAGATAAGCTTGCTAATCTTAATAAATGATGAAAAGGAAATGTATAGTACACACCCAAGAAATTTTTAAACTATAAAGGAACCAAAAACAAGTACTATATTTTGCTAAAATTATCGTCGAGCTCATTTGGTGTTGGCATTGTCTCTTTCACTAACTTGTCTATTTCTAAACAAAAACTAATTAAAATTGTGTATGTTTAGATGGGATTAGATCAGATTCCGCGTGGAAGAACTTCTGTCCTTTGATGGATGAGTTTAACTCCATTCTATAACAATTGTTAAAAACAAAAACAAAAATCCATTCTAAAAAGTTAATTTATAGTAAATGATATATAATATTTACACTTGTTCAATATTCTCTTCACCTTAAAGTCATTTATATGTGTTCTAATACCATCTTGAAAGCCTAACTTATTTGATTAATTGAAAAGATAAACAAAAGAACTCTAATAGAAACGAATCTACCAAATACATGGTAAGTCTAAGACTACCGGCTATACATACGTTCTAAATGAAAAGCAAGAATCCTAATGCCCTCAATTACATTATAAAAAAAGGGTTCACGCAATTTATTTGTTTCTTTATTTTTTTTATCCGGCTTAAGTTAATTGCAAATGGCAGAATACTTAGATACAAATCATAATACTTCACCTCTCATAAAAAAAAAAGACCACAGTATCGTAGGACAATTTCTTAAATTTCTATCCATCCCATATACCAAATATTTTATATATTCAACTTTGGTTTTATGTATACGGTTGTTTCTATATATAACCTTGTCATCCATGGTGCCATTGTTACCAAAAAGACCAAGCAAATAGAGTCTAACAAAAAAACGGTTTCAAACTCCACAAACATAAACAGAAAGAGAGGAAAAGAAATTAGTGAAGAGTTCAACTGGTTTTAATATGGGGAATAACTTAAGGTGTTGTTTGGCTTGTGTTCTTCCTTGTGGTGCCCTAGACTTGATCCGTATAGTTCACTTGAATGGCTACGTAGAAGAAATAACTGGCCCTATTACAGCCAGTGAAGTCCTTAAAGCTAACCCAAATCATGTCCTAAGCAAGCCATCTTCTCAAGGTGTTGTCCGGAAAATTTTAATCGTTTCTTCGGAAACCAAGCTCAAAAGA
>CAODLS011184463.1:0-10831 GCA_948243855.1 Flueggea neowawraea
AAAAATTGATATAATTTTAACCCTTAAGTATTCTTCAAGAATCAAATTCATGGAGAACGTGAATTAATTGTGACTAAAAAATAAAATAAAAACAAGAAAACACATGATTGATTTTTGGGTTTTTTAGTAATTAAAACAAAACACAATGAAAGTAAAAAAAACTAAGGTTTAAAGTGAGGAATTCAATAAGAGAAAAAAGTTGGGGCTTCAAGATTTCAGCTAAGGACTATAATTTTGCTAAGCTAATGAAATGAGTTCAAGAATTGGGTATTTTCTCCACATCTCTGATTTAAGTCTCTCTCAATGTCAATAAATCATCCTTATATTTATTAAGAGGGTCATCTCGGCCTCACTTAATCAATTTAGGGTCTTAAGTGTCTAGAGAATTTTATCGAACATTTTGTGTGCATTGAATATCTCTATTCTAATACTGACAAATCTATTGTTTGTAGCCTCATCCAACTTTCATCTCTCGATTCTTCAATTAGGTGTGCCACAACTACAACCTAGGTAGCCAATATAAATTATAATCACTCAAACAAGTCAATGAACCAACCACATCAACAATAAGTAGAAATATGAAATAAGGTACAACACCCATTCAATAGCAAAGCAAAATCATCATTTTTTGCCTACATTTTTACACCCCAACTAAATATTTAAGCTAACATGATGAAATCAAAACACAAAAACCACTATCCATTACGAGAAAATATAGTATTCAAATACAAAATTGGAAAGATGAAAAGAAATCAAACCCCAATAAACTTTGAAGAACAATGCCCAAACTAAGAAACCTTGATTGATTTGATTCTCTCTTACTTCCTTTAAAAATGCAATAAAAACTTTCTTAATGAAGAAAGACTAAAGAAAATGTTTTTAGACTATGATGTGTGTTTTTAAAATGAGTAATATGATGGTATTTATACATTTTATATGACATAAGAAAACTCTACAATCATTCTTCCAGAAATGCCCTTGGTCCTTACCTCTGAGAGTTTTTTCGTCCTTTTCTCTCTTTAGATTGGTCGATCACACCTTTGAATCACGATCATGACTATTCACGGTTTGAGCCATGACTGTGAGTCTTCTCGGCTTGACGAAGGAGTTGGTCAGATGGTCACGATCTAAGTCATGCCCATGATGGTCACTCGTGATAGGGTCACAATTTTCAAATCATGCCCATAGTTCGGTCACGGTTCGAGCCATGACCGTGACTGGTTCACGGGCTGGCCAACGGGTGGTCACGGTCAGCACCATGGCCTTGACCCGCCACTGTTTCTTGACGTCTGTGGTTTCTTCAAATTTTCACATTTCATGTCCATTTTCTGCGTTTTCACCCCAAGTACAAGCAAATAGATTCCGCCCTACACAAACATAAGAAATGTATAAATTAAACGATAAAAACTCTTTTGTAAGACGAAATTTTGCAAATTCTTGCTTAATTGAATACATAATTATAGGATACATCAATTTAAAAAATAATTAGTTTATTTGTTTCAGAATTTCCAATTTCTAATATTTGCATAGACAACTTTCCGTTAATGGTATTAGAGAGGGATTACGGTCCTTTTAACCATATATGCTTTGTGTTATTTTAAAAGATGAGATTTAATTTCACTATTCAAATTTAATCTAAGGTCTGAAGTATTGGCAACGCATTAGAATTCTTTCCAAGCCATTTTTTGCAATAACCAAGCCAAACCGCTCATTCTTGAGCCAAACTCTTTTGAAATCCATTCTACTTTACTTTTTTTCAACCGGAATTCAAAATCCAGAGGAAATTTCACCCTTGCTCACTAAACTATTTAAAAGGTAACGCTAAACGGCTAAAGTCATTAAACTTTGTTTTGCCCCATAAAAGTAACTCCGGTTTTTGTTTCACACAAGTCACAAGCTCCACTCCCGAGCTCTCTTCAGAATTGCTTTCTTCCACTTTGAATAACCATTTCTTTAGTAATAACAATGCATTTCTTGCAAGAGAGAGAACGGATTGTACATAGATTGCTAACGAAGGCTTTAAGAAGACCAAAAAAGAGTAACTTTTGCAATGAAAACTCAGTTTCACTTACGAAAACTTCAAGAAGACCAACAAAAAAAGAAATGAAAGAAACTCAGAGACCTATGACAAAACGAACTCAAAGCTTCGAATACAGGGTTAATAATACCGGTGATCACAAAAATTCTTACGTTGCTCAGATTTGGTCACAAAAAAATGTTACACAGTGGTCACTATTATTTTTTTTTTTGCTTCAAGAATGTCACTTTAGCCCAAAAACTCGACAGACTAGACATAAAGTGCTACGTAAACATACCACCTCTATTCTCATAGACACGTTTCTTGCAGACATGTCAATTAGTGAAATGTCTGATCCAACCTGATTAATCGATTTAGCGACCTGACTGTGTCTAGTTTGTACAGTCTGTTGAGTCTTTTGGACAAAGTGACATTCTTAAAGCAAAAAAAATAATGACCACTGACTGACCGATCTGACAACCCGTCTGTGTCTAGTATGTCAAGTTTTCAGTCCAAAGTGACATTCTTGAAGCAAAAAAATAATAATAATGACCACTGTATAACATTTTTTTCTTTTATGACTAAAACTGAGTAACGCGAAATTTTTTGTGACCATCAGTATTATTAACCCCCAAATACATGAGTAATTCACTGTTCCAAGATCTCCAAGTACACTTGGTAACCCACTAATTCTATGTTTAGAAAAAGTAACACACTAATTCAAAATGATGGAAACCCACTGCGTAAAAAACCACTAATTTAAAATCTTTGGAACTTATTGCTCAAAACTCCCTTCTTAGTCCAGCCAAGATTATAAAAATTAATGTGTTGACAATATTTAAGCAGTTGGATTAATTTTTATCCAATATCTCTTTTAATCCATTGAACTTTAATTTTTATTTATCAATCCACTCAACTTTTTCAAACGGATGGTAATAATCCCTTCAACGTAATGTCGTTACTTTTACTGTATAAGTCAAATTTTTTTGTCAAAGGTTGATGACATGGATCCCAACATACGAAAATATGGCATAAACATATCTAACCCTCTAAACTTTCATCCAACATCCCTCTAGCCCCCTAAATTTCATATTTCACCTATCAGCCCACTGAACTTTTCAAAACCTATGTTAAAAACTCCTTAAAATTAGTTAAATCAAACTCTCATCAATACAATCATGCCTTAAAAAGAATATAAGTGGTTTGTTTAATTCCATTCACTCTCAATATATAATTTTGCAACATTACAAGTATTCATTAGCAGACCAAAATGAAGCATAAACTTATTCGATATCTTTGAGCATTAATCAAAAAAAAAATCAAAATAAAGTAGCTTATCTAAAGTACTAACCAAAATAAAATAGCTTTTAATTAGTATGAGTTTTGTCCAAAATGATTTAAAGTATCTTAATAACATCAAAATGATCTAAACTCAAATAAGTAAAGTTAATCCAATTGAAAAGACAATCTAATTTATTATAATCTATATCAATAATTACTCATCAAAACAAAATCCAGTAAAAATTAATTTTGTGTTTAGATCATTTTGATGTTATTAAGATACTTTAAATCATTTTGAACAAAGCCCAAACTGATTAAGAGCTATTTCATTTTGGGTTAATAATTTAGATACTCTACTTGATTTTAATTTTTTTTATTAATACTCAAAGATATCAAACAAGTTTATGCTCCATTTTGGTCCGCTAATGAATGCTTATAATGTTGCAAAACTATAAATTAGGAGTAAATAGAATTAGACAAACCATTTACGTTCTTTTTTTAAGGCGTGATTGTGTTGATAAAAGTTTGATTTAACTAATTTAAAGGGATTTTTAACATATGTTTTAGAGAGTACATAAAGTGGATAGGTAAAATATAAAGTGTAGTGAACTAGATGAATGTTGGATGAAAATTCAAGGGATAAATATATGTTCTGTTATATTTTAGTATTATTTGACATTTATGTCACGGATTCTATATCATCAACCCATGATTGAAAAATTTGACATGTACAGTAAAAGTAATGGTGTTATGTTGAAAGGATTATTACCATCTTTTTTAAAAAATTGAGTGAGTTGATAAGTAAAAAATAAAATTTATTAGGTTAAAAAATGTTAGATATAAGTTTAAAGAGCTAAATATGATTCGGCAAAAAAAAACCGTGTTTTAAGTCAAGCCCATAGAGTTTGCCAGAATTTTACAAAGATGACTCAGTATCTGCTGATGCGACGTGATGCCCATCTAAGAGACTCACTGCCCTAAAAAATTAGAGTTACCAGAAGATGTTCACTTGAAATTATCTGATAGGGAAGTTTTTTACCATATGCATGAAGTGCCAAGTAAGCACTAATGACCACTTTATCTGCCAATGCCACGCTAGTGCCTTCCAAAGTTCGGGTACAAATTGGAGAAATTGGTAATGCTTTAAGTGATCATCCACTCTTCGAAAAAAAAAAATGATGCATAAATTTATTATAAAATAAAATTGCACCAAAATTGATAAAGTCTAAAAAAAGTAATGCTAAAATAATCTATTTAGCCAAAAAAACTATGACATATTTGCAATTATTTCCAATTTTTACCTTATCACCCTTTATTAGCTTGTTTACAAGTTGAATGCATGTGTGTGCACACGCATATTTGTTTGATATAAACGAGTCAAATCTAATGCCTTTAATTACAAGCTATTGACTGGACGGGACTACTTGCCAAAAGGTTTTAGAAATTAAGATCCCAGAGAAAATATTTGTTAGAGCCATATTCACTTCCAAACCTTCTCTGGAAAATAAGATCAATCGTCGGATGAGTCAGCCCAATAAAAAAGCGAGTTAATCTTTTATTGAATTAATTTGTCAATAAAAAGATCTAGACTTGATGTGCATAATAATTCAGTGTTCCAATTTAATTACAATGTAAAGAATCTATAGCTTGTTGATGAATCTGTCTGTCTCCAGCAGCTACCACGTTGAAACCTGCAAAGAGACCATAGTATAGAATCAAAGACTGAGGCAAAGAAACCATGAGTAATGAATATCTAAAATTTGATGATGGTTATGAAAGGTGAACCTACTTGTTGCATGAGAATCAGGACTGGCCTCCCAACAGAGTTGATTTCCTTTCCAATCAGTTATAATACCTCCAGCGCCCTCAATCACAGGCATCAACGAAAGGAAGTCGTACGGCTGATCAAAACGAAAACAAGTTTGTCAGGAAGGCATTGCCAATGTAATATTAAAATGAAATCAGAGTGGTAGAAAGCGAGAGATATTAAAACTAAATAGCTTGCAATCATCACAAGATGCTGAATAAATGACTGGGGAAAGAAGAGGAAAGTTTACTCATGCAATTGCCATTTTGACGTTTCAGTGTATTTCGACAATAATTGGAGCAATATTTGTTGATCAATCATAAGCTGGAAGAGCTAAGAACATGAATTTGATGGATGGGCATAACATCAGCTGAATTTCATGTCATCAAAGTCATTGCGTGAACATCTTTTAGTTTGTTAATCGAGCATGTATGTATTAGATAAAAATAGCACTGATGGGTTGCTTACCTTGAGACCTGACTCGATAACAAGATCCACAAATCCGGAAGCCAAAAGTGCATATGCATAACAGTCACAGCCATATAATGGTACTTTCACCAGGAAAAAAACATGAAACAGGGGAACAAAAAGTGACCAATCAACCTAACTCCTCACATAAACATAAAACTCACCGAGTAAAATAACCAAACCTTAATCGAGTATAGCAAATTAGCTTTGCTAAGTAATCTAATGAAGCAAAAGGGACAAACTCTATAAGTTAGCAATTGAAGTTCTCATAGAAACT
The DNA here is from genome assembly GCA_948243855.1 of Flueggea neowawraea. Taxonomy (NCBI): domain Eukaryota; kingdom Viridiplantae; phylum Streptophyta; class Magnoliopsida; order Malpighiales; family Phyllanthaceae; genus Flueggea; species Flueggea neowawraea. The sequence goes on from CAODLS011184463.1 coordinate 5,851, forward strand.
AAGCAGTTTATTATAAAATACAGACCATGGATTAAAGCTCAAACTTGATCAGCAAATTTATTCGCCAAAATCTATTTTTAACAATTATTGCTGACCTTACTTCTAACACGAGCAAATGCCTCTGCAGCATCTTCACTGAATAAATGTGGACTTGTGGTGTACCTAAGCAATGAAGGAGAAACGATACTGTTACAGGTCTAGATTTTTCAAGTCAACCACATCTTAAGGGCCTTCTTTAGTGAAATTAAGGATCAAGCAAAGATACAATGAGGATGCTTTTTTCATACACAATGCAAACGGATTGTAAAAATCGGCTTTATTCTTGCTGCATTATCATCTTTTTGATTTCAAAGGAAGTTACACAAGGTAAAGAACATACAAATATGCCTGTGATAACTTTGCACAAGCAAGGGTGGACAGTTCTTCCCCATTAATGTTGTTCTCCTTCCACTTATTCCAATCCATCTTTCTCTTAATACGGGTTGATCGATTACGCCAAGAATCTGCATGAACATATTGCCGAACAAACACAAATCATGACACGGCTAGAAAAAGTAAAAGACTTGAAAATTACAAAAAACGAATGAATAAATTTCAGAAAAAAAAAATGATTCTCACCGGTTTACCCTTATGTAATAAAGCAATGAGGGTACCGAACAAGGGTTTTCCTGAAACAATCCAGAGATATCAAATTAAACGGAAACATTTTCAAACAACTCAATCCTAACAAGCACCACCAACAACAAACAAAGCAATTCTCTTTTACCAGTAATAAAGCTCTTAGTCCCATCAATAGGATCAAGAACCCAAACATACTCAGAAAACTCCTTCTTACACCTCCACCCATTCTCCTCCCCATAACTGCAATCATTCACAAAACCCATATCAACCCGTAAACTCTGAAAAGGGATCCATTAAATCAACAATTTTAGCAATAGCTGATTCACTTGAAAAAAGTTTTCCTTTTCAATTGCACATATCCATTGCATCACTAAAACCAATCGAGACCTAAACTTTATGCATTTTTACGATTCATATTAAGTAAAAACCACAACTTTCGCAAAACAATAATAAACAAATAAAACAAATTAGATAAATTAAAAACTGACATTGCATGAGCAGGAAAGCTCTCCAATATAATGGAAACGATTGCCTCCTCAGCCGCTTTATCCGCAATCGTTACGGGACCTATCCATTGACAATTAATAACCAATTAATTTAACACAGCATTCAATGACACATGTAATGTACTCGACGGGAAGTTACTTACTCAAATCGTCCTTGTCAAGGATTTCAAATTTCTTTCGGAAATACTTCCGGATGACTTGGCCGGATGCGTCAGCGAGGCGGTTGGTGACAGCGGCGAAGGAATCGAGTTCATCGGAGGAGAAAAGAAGAGGATCGGAGTGGGCAGAGATAGGTGACATTGCTGAGGTGAGTAGCAGTGATTTGGGAGGTGTTCGGACAGAGAGATGAAGAGGGCAGGTTCTGGAGGGAGAGAAGTGAAGAGAAGGAAGAGAGCGAGAGCGAGTGGGTGATGGAGTTGGCGCCGTTAGCATCTTTTAAGGTAGACAGAGAGAACGCGGGAGATGAAGAGGAGGTCGAGTGACTATGTTATTGCTCCCCAATTTTCCGTTTGTAATAGTACCACTTCTTAAAGGGAAGCTATGGTTTTTTGTATTTATATTTTGTATTTATATGCTTTATATTTTATATTTTTTAATGATGAAGATAAATTTTAAATTAATTTAATAATTATAAAACTGTTATTACATTAAAAAATAATTATATTACATATATATTTTTTAATGTATTTATATTTTTATAACTGTTAAATTAATTTTTATTGTTAAAAAGAGATAAAAAAATATTAGTGTAAAAGGATATTAGTTCTTTCTCTTTTTTTAATGGTCGGTTCCATTCTTACAGTTTCTTTTGGACTGCTCAAAACCGACCAACACGACAAATTTCTTCTTAATTTAACGTATAATTTGAAAGGGGGTGGAGTGCAAATGAAATGAATCGTTTAAGGCTCCATTCAATATATAAACAAGGGCTATATAATATAGGTGATTTTTCCAGTTCAATATGCATGTACAATTCATATACCAACAAACCCAAAAATTAAATCCATATATACACGGCTCCAATTATTTAGAGACTAACCCAATTTTTGAGACAAACTCCAATCTTCCTCATTTATTAGTCTCTCCACGGTTAAAATTTTTCAGCCGTGGGGAGTGGCTAGATTCACTGATAAAGTAGACCCATCACTTTTTTTACACTATTTATCTTATTTTTTTATTATCTTTTATCTTTTTCTTTCTTCTTTTCTCTCTTAATTTTTTATTTAATTTTTAAAATATTATAAATAAATTTTTTTCTATAGTTTTTTAATAATTTAATTTTTTATTTTGTATACTTTTAAAATATCAATTTTTATTTCAATAATTTAATTTTTATTTTATATATATTATTAAAAATATTAAAATATATTTTTGATTGAAAGAATAAATAAAATAACCCACACAAAATATTTTATATCTTTTAAAAATTAATTACAATTTAATATTTTTAATATTTTGTTATTGATAATATTTAGATATTATTATAAATTTTTATTAATGAAATTATATTTTCATGCTTTATTTTTTAATATTCAAGTTAAATTATATTTAAATATTTATTCAATTAACTATTATATTTTATTTAACTAAAATTATTATTTTTAAATTTTCAATTAAAAATTACTAAAATAAATTTATATATTATAATTTCTAAAATAATATTTTTAATTTAAATATTAACTAATAAAATATTTATGTTAAATAAATTTTTTATTATAATTTAAATATTATAAATAAATAAAATAATAAATAAAATAGTTATAAATTTTAATAAAAAATTAATATATTAAGAGAAAATAATTTATTAAATAAAAAATTAATAAATTATTAATATAATAAATTTATTAATTTAAAATAGATTAGTGCATTAAAAATGATGTTATGACCTCTATATCTCAAGGCAACAACACACTAAAATATATCAACAGTTTCTTTTCTTTTTTTTTTTCAATTTAATTAATTAATTAATTTTGAACGAAACAAAACTAACCACCACAAGAGACTCATTCTTTAGTTTCATACTCACTTTCAGCGCCTTCCTTCTTCAACTCACTTTGTCCTCTTCCTTCTCTTCTCTTCTCTTCTCTTCTCTCGCCATGACCGAACCTGCTCCTCCTCGTCCCTCTCGCCCCTCCTCCTACGATATTCCGTCCGGTTTGAACCGGATTAAGACTCGCCGCCTCACTTCCCGTCGCGCCAAACCCAAACCAGGTCCTTGTTTTTATTTTTTGATTCTTTGATTTATCTATTTTTAGATAGGAAATCTCGATGATAATTATTTGCCGAAAAAAGATCAAAATGAATATTTGCTAGGATTAGAAACGATAAAAAAAGGTTAACGCGTTATGTTACTCCTAAGTTTGTTTCGTACAAACTGTTCGACAAGTGCTTTAAGCTGTTGTAGTTAAAATTTGCAAGCTCATCAATCTTTTTTTGTTAATTTTGTTGTTAGATTAGAATTTTCAGGTTTTTTTAGTTACTTTATTAACCTGAGGTTTTTGTTAGTTATTGAGAAATTATGATTCAACCGGATTCTGATGTGTTCATTCAACTGTTCATGTCTTTGCTTCATCCTGATAGTGCGAAAATCCATGTTTATTGGCATGGACTTGTCATTTTGATCATAGAGGCGTTGAGTTTCTTTTCTTTTGACGCTCCTTGGTGTCCGTACTGGAGAAGGCGGAGTCAGTTTGTTATTGGTTTAAACATTTACAAAGTTGACTGTTCGTGAATGCTGGCTTTATCTTTTGTTATTGTGTTCATGGTTTATGGCTCCGGAAATATTAAGATCGTCACTTATCTTTTCAGTTAGTCGTAAGAAAGGTGCAAAGGCACATTTTTACTTCTTTTTAGCGATCCTTTCAATTCAAATGAAGTGATAATAAATTTGAATTAGATTGCATTAGGAACACCACTTCCTTTTTTCCTTCTTTTGAGAGGTCATTATCTGGTTATTACTTGAAAAGATATTTAAGTTCTTTATGGTTTCATGTCTTCAGAAGAAATCCACAAGGGAAAGAACATCGCCCAGTGGCTCACTTCCTATTTCTCCAAGGGTGCTAGTCAAACGATAAATGATGTTCCTCAAACTGTAGAGGTTACCTCTTGGTTTAGATGCTTCCATAATTTGTTTGTTGATGCTATGACTTTTGATATATTTTGTACCTCAGTGGAAGCTGATTGAGGCATACTGATGTGACAGGAGAGGATTTTGGAAGCTAAATCACACGATGAAATGGGGCAAGCAGGCATCAAATTTGCTAATGAAAAGAATCATTCAAATGGAAAACGAGCTTCAGCTAAAATTAGTAAGAGTAAAGCATCAAAAGGCTTAAAGAGCTTTTCACATGAATTAGGACCGAAAGGTGGCATTCCACTGACCCACAACCGCGCACATAGCTACAGCGATTTGAAGGTATTCATCTGCAATTTGCTGAGAAACTTGTTTTATAAATTCTTACACATTTAACACAGAAGATAGTAAAGAACATTTCAAGAAAAATATGCAATTTTGTGTACATTGGTTAGCATCCGTAAAAAGAAAAAGAAGTAAATACATCACCCTCCACAAAGAAAAGGGAAGAAAAAGAAAATCAAATCTTTGTTGGAATTATCTTGGAGAACAAAAATGTTTATTGTCTCTTTCTGTTGTGTATTTTGATGAATTGATATCAGGAGTTATTGGGTTGTCTGCACTCAAGATTTGATGCAGCTAAAGAAGTGGTGAATGCAGAACTTGCTAGTTTTGCTGGCGACATCATGGATGCCCTTGACAAAATTGATTCCTCGTTGCAAGAAGAGCAGAAAATGGCAGAGGATCTTCTGGTTCTCGCTCAACTGTGCATGGAGATGTC
>CAODLS011184520.1:0-21124 GCA_948243855.1 Flueggea neowawraea
CTAAGTGAGAACTCTTACAAGTTTCTTGATTCAGGTTCAAGAACAAAAACCAACCTAAGGATCTACCCTTGATCCCTCTCACAATCATTCTTTTCAAAGGTGTTTACAAACACTCACCAACATATTAAAAGCTAGTGATACAAGTAAATGAAGAATGAATTTGAAGAGCAAATACACTTGTATCAATAAAAGAGAGATTCAATGCTTTGATGCTTCGTAGTTGTTAGAAATCAATGCTTAGATGTTTTGTTATTTGTTTCTAGTCTCCCAAGCATGTATTTATACTCTTATATTGATTTCAGACCATTGTGGGATGTAATATAGCCGTTGTGGTGTTAAGTGAGGCGCATTTAATGCACTGTCAGAGTCTTCTCACGTAGATTACCTGACATGATATTCAGCACACGTACGTGATAATTACATACACGTACGTTGATCATAGCTAATCCCCAGTTCACGTACGTTAATAATTTCTGACGTACATGACTTCTATGTTTGAACCATCCAGCAGCTTCTGTTTTCAGTCCGGAGCATCTCACGTACTTGAAATTTCATCTCACGCACTTTGGTTCAATGTGACGTACGTGAATTTGTAAGTTTCATACGTGAACGATCAATACTTGACCGTTGCTTCATCTGTTTGTCTCCATCCATGTGAAATTCAAACAAACATCCTCTGAACTGCAATCTTCATCTTGTCTTGTATGTCTGACGTACGTGACTTCTATCGACACACGTACGTGTGGCTTTATGCCTTCAGTTGATTCAAGACTTCAATTTTCCATCTTTAATTCTAATCATACTTCACGTACTTTGGATACTTTTCACGTACGTGTTATTGTCTAACATACGTGAACCTTTTCTAACGTATGTGTGATCACTTCTTTTAACTTTCAGTAGCTTCTGTTTCAGCTCATGGTCAAACTCACGTACTTGAAGCTTCACTGACGTACGTGACATTAATACACATACATGACTTTGGTTTGACGTACGTGAATCTTGCTTCAGATCAAATTCTGCAGTTTGTTCATCATTAAAACTTTAGAGAAATCTCAATGTTGACCACCCTTGGTCCAACACCTTCCTTTTGTGAAAAACCTTTCGCAACAAGCCTTGATTTGAATCTAGGTGGTTCAACATCTGGAAACCCATCCTTTATTCTGAAAATCCATTTACAATTAACATGTTTCACCCTTTTAGGCAAATGCACATGTTCCCAAGTTTGATTCTTTTACAAAGATGTCATCTCTTAATCTATGGAAATCAACCATTTTTCTGAATCTTTACTCTCAACCGCCTTCTTATACGATCTTTGTTCCTCCCTTTCTATTTCTTTAGCCACTGCTAAGGAAAACGCAATTGGATTAGTAATATCAACACTCACACAATCCACATACTTGGCAAGCCTTAGGATTTCCTATCTCGGTCTCCTTGCTGCTATACTCTGTGAATCATTCTGGTCAATTTCGGGCTGTTCTTCAGGTGTGTCATCCAAACCAATTTTCGTTGGAGCATCGACCTCAAACTCCACCTTCTAGTTAGAACCTAGATCAATTTTACTAGTACCTGCAAGATCATCAAACTCCTTCATCTGGTCAAATATAGTAGATTCATCAAAGGTCACATCTCTACAAATAATAAATTTTGCGATTTTGTTTTCAGTACACTACAATCTATAAACTTTCACCCCAGTTGCATACCCTAGAATTATGCATTTCATTGCCCTAAGCTCCAGTTTGCGATCACTAAAATGAGCATGTGCAGGACAACCAAATATTTTTAACCCAAAATAATTAGAGGGTTTACCAGATCATACCTCTTGAGGAGTCTTAAAATAAATTACAGTCGATGGCAATCTATTTACCAGATAAGCAACAATGTTAACTGCTTCAGCCCAAAATTGCTTCGACAACCTAGTGTTTATCCTCATGCATTTAACATGTTGTACAAGTGTTTGGTTCATCCGTTCTGCAACTCCATTCTATTGTGGCGTATGTCATACAGTGTGGTGCCTCACTATACCTTCTTTTCTGCAGAACTCGTCGAATTATTTGTTACAAAATTCCAACCCATTGTCAGTTCTGAGAGTCTTGACTACTTTCCCGGTCTATTTCTCCACCATAGTCTTCAACTCCTTGAACTTCCCGAACACTTCATCCTTAGATTTCAGAAAATATACCTACACTTTTCTAGAGAAGTCATCAATAAATATAACATAGTACTTGCATCCACTATGAGACTCCACCGAAGAAGGACCTCATAAACCAGAGTGAATGTATTCAATGACCCCATTAGTAGTGTGACTACCCATATTGAATTTCACCCTGAATTGTTTACCCATAACACAAGTATCACAGAACTTCAATTTTTCAGTCTCAACACCTCCTAAAAGCCCTTTCTTACTAAAAATAAAAAGTCCATTCTCACTCATATGTCACAATCTTCGATGCCACAACTATGTACTATTATCCTTCTTCTCTACAGAATCAATAACCATAGAGCTCGACAAATACGCCGTTCCTAACACTGAAATACCAATCAATGTATAAATCTCATGCTGCAATCTGTCTATCATCACCACAAAGGCTCATTTTGACACCTTAAAAACTCCACACTTCAATGTCCATGGACATACCAGGCATTTAATGTCCTAACAATTCCATCATACATTCTAATCTACACTGAACCACTACCTTTGCCATCCAACCCACATCATCTCCCAACTTTACACTGTCATTTCACTCTTTAAAAGTAGTGAACAAGTCTCATGAATAATTCATGTGATACGAAGCACCAATACCTAAGATCCAAGTTTCTGTAGAACCAGCTGTACTGACAGTTAAAACATCTCCTCCTTTTGCCTCGGTAGAAATTTTCTATTTTTCAGAATCTTTCTGAGCTACTACAACTAGCGCATTCCCATTCGACCCCTGTACAATTCCCTTCTTTCTTTGTGGATAGTTCTTTCTAAAGTGCCTCTTCTCTTTACAGTGAAAGCATCTCAATGCAGCCTTCAATTTTAAAAGCGACTTACTACGTCCTCCACCATTTTCTCCTGCATTTACTCACAGTTAACCCAGTCTCCACACTGTCTTCACTAGAACCAAAAACTAACTTCTGTAATTCTTTAGACTGTAGAGCATCTTTAACATCATTCATCGATATGTTATCCCTACCATACATTATAGTATCTACAAAATTCCCATAAGAGCTAGGCAAAGAAAATAACGAAATTATGGCTTGATCCTCTTTGTCAACTTTAACACCAACTCCTTTCAAGTCTAAAATAATTCTACTAAAGTTGTCAAGGTGATTCCTTACATGCATACTTTCTGACATCTTCAAGGTATGCAGTTGTCTTTTCTGATAAAGCCTGTTGGTCAATGAATTTTTCTCATACTTGCTTTCAAGCTTCTTTCACAAGCCAGCTACAGTAGTTTCATCTACTACTTTCCTTAAGACTTCACGTGCCAGACTCAACGGAATCGTACTATATGCCTTAGACATAACTTCCTCCTTCTCTACTGCTGTCAATTCTGAAGGCAATTTCTCTTCCCTTTCATCTTTAGCTTCTACAAGATGAAATCATTCGATCCATTGAATTTCTCAACCTCAAATTTCTATGAAGACATATTCCTTCTATAGATCTGAACCCAGGTATTTGTGGGCTCTGATACCAGTTGTCAAGCATTCAAGCAATTGAAACGTAGAATAATAGAAGAGAACAGTCACACAAAACACAAAAAAAAATTTACATGGTTCAGTCAATAGACCTACATCTATGGGCAGAAAGAGTGAGCAATTGCTTTATTCACTATGAAAGTGGACCAAAAGGTTACAAGATTTTTCTTAATCCACTATATATATGTTTACAATGGTTCCTAGGTCAAATAGATCAACCCCAAGCCCTAAATCATGTAATACAAGACTCCAGAATCAAGACACGATCACAATTGGATAAGACAAGGGCTGAACAAACATTACACAGATAATTTCACATGATCGTGGGCAATATTGTGCAACGCTGATTATCCACGGGCACGGTCGTAGCCAACTAAATAGGCACGGACACAGTCGTAGGCCAGGCCGCGTCCGCCCAATTTGGCTTTGCTTTTATTCTAACATAGGACACGACCATCACCACGGGTAGGGCACTCCTAGACACAACTGAGCATTTCTGTGTTTGCTTAGAAACGTCCCAAAATGCCTTCATCTTCACCAAATCATCACCAACTCGTTTTACCCAACCAAAACACCCAAGTGACTTCAAATCTTGTTCAAGAAAATGCAATTCAACTTCAACATACTAGAAACATAAATTTGCAGTCGCATCTTGGCAACAATTAGGGTCTTGAAACTCTAGCACCGATGCCGCCACTTTAGGAAAGGCCATTGGAAAACAAGAAAAATAATCGCCTTATTCGTTGTTGTCCAAAGTGAGTCTCTATTGTCATCCAGATCGCATCTCACTAGTCGTTCTAGATCACGAGAGTGATAGTGGTGGTGGAGGAGAATGTGTGTGAGAGAGAGAGGGAGAGTGGCGGGGAGGAGTAAAAAATCTAATAGTGATAGCATAACCTCCTTAAAGGTAAACATTCTACATTATTTGCTTGATTTGAGAGATGGATATTGATCTTGATATGCATAGCAGCATTGATATGCTTGCTACTTTTATAGTTAGACCTTTCTTGAACAAAAGGATTTGGAATTTACAACTTCGATATCCTTTGGTTGTTGAGATTATAGATAAGGTTAAACAATGCAAGATTACTAAATTTGCAATTCAACCTAATGAAGCTTTGATGATTGGGCATAGGCTTTGTGTACCAGATGTTGAAAATCTTCATAGGGAAATCATGGACGAAACACATTATGCATCATATGCTATGCACCGTGGATCTACCAAAATGTATTTAATTGTGAAGACTCAATTTTGGCGGCCGAAAGTGAGAAAGATATTGTTGAGTTTATTGCGAAATGCCTCACTTGTTAACAAGTCAAGATTGAACATCAAGCACCAACGAATATGTTACAATCAATACCTTTTCCAGAATGGAAATGAGAGAGAATTACAATGGATTTGTTATTGGATTACTGAAGACTTCAAAAGAGAACGATGCTATTTAGGTAGTTGTTGACCAATTAACCAAGTCAGCCCATTTCATGTCTATCAGATAGGGATGGACGCTTAAGCAAATAGCTAAAAAGTACATCGATAAGATTTTTAGATTACATGGCATATTGGTATCCATAGTTTCAGATAAAGATTCACGATTTACTTCTCGATTTTGGGAGAATTTGCAACGGGCTCTTCGTACTAAAATTCATTTTAGTACTGCATTTCCTCCACAAATAGATGGAAAATCAGGAAGGACTATCCAGACTCTAGAGGATATACTTAGGGCTTGGTGCATTATCCTAAGGTTCATGGGATCAATATATTACGTTGATTTAATTTACTTACAGCAATCATTACCATAGTAGTATTGGTATGGCACCATACGAAGCATTATATGGCAGAAAATGCAGATGTCCAATGTATTGGAATGAGAAGGTATGCAAACATTAGAAGGCTCAGAATTTATATAGGAAAATGGTGGACAAGGTAAAAATTGTAAAAGGTAGAATTAAAGCTGCGCAAGATAGACGAAATAGTTACATGGACCAGCATCGCATAGAGATGACGTACGAAGTTGGTGACAAGGTATTTCTATGAGTTCCTTGGTAAGAAAGGTAAATTGAGTCCACGATACATTGTCCTTACGAGATACTTGAGTGAATTGGTCTGGTAACTTATCGCTTAGCTTTACCACCAGTGTTAGTAGGGATTCATGATGTTTTTCATGTTAGTATGCTTCGACAGTACCATTCAGATTCTTCACATGTGCTTCAGAATCAACTGATAGAGATTAAAGAGAATCTGATTTATATTGAGGAACTAGCATAAATACTTGATTACAAGATCAAACAGTTGCGGAATCGATCCATTCCAATAGTTAAAGCGTCATGGAGGAATCATTCGAAAGAAGAAGAAACATGGTAAATAGAGGAGAACATCAAAAAAATCATATCCATATTTGTTGTCAGATTTAGGCAATGAATTTCGGGACGAAATTATTTAACGAGGGCAGAATTGTCATGACCATGACCAACATTGCTTATATACGAGCATGCATCGCATATCATATGCACAGTATGTGCATTTATCTGGCATTTCATACATTATAGTCCCATTAGTCTATATGTTTTGAGAATATTTGAGAAAATAATTCTTACATGCTATCATGTAGCCATGTTGAATTCCTATCAAAACTATAGTATTGAATTTATGGTTGGAACTAAAATATTGTTTTTAATTATTTTAAATGGGATTAGAGATAGAAAAAAGAGATTAAAATAGAAAAATAAAATTCAAAAAAATGAGGTAAACAAAGGACTAGAAGGAGAATAAATGAGAAAGTGGGACTAAAATAGAATTGTTCTGTATAGGTGTCAAAGAAATGAAACACGTGCCCAACTCAACCTTAATATCCTTGACATCATAATTGATTCATCCCTTAGCTTATATTTCGTTCCACAGCTGCCCACATTAACCAATTAAATTGATGTTTAGCAAAACAAAAATTAAAGATGGTGAGATTAAGTCGGCAACCGCATCTCATACATAAACATTTTCTTTCTCAAGCACACACACTTCAGCCCTATGCTTATTTTCCAAAACACTCTCTTTATTCTTTGCTGTTGTCCAAACCATAATCACTCAGAAATCTCAACATAGCTAGGCTTGGACACAAGCATAAAAGTTGAAGGATTATCCAGGCAAAGAAATTCTATACCAGGTTCTGTTTACTTCCTATTTTTGAAATTATTTGAGATGGAATTTCGAAAACCTTAAACAACAAAACTTGTACAATTATGTGTCTTCTATATGTCTGTAAAACAGTTTGATCCAATCTTGTGTCTTTGCATAGTTATAGTTTAAATTGTATGAAATGCCCTGATTTCGGATTCAGTAGGAACTGTCTGTTTGTATGCTATTTTACGAAGCAATAGAGACTTAATTTTGAAAATGCTCAAACATGAAAGTTATATATAAATATGTTTTTTAACTTCATGTAAAAGCATGAAGCTTAAATCCAAATGTGTAGGGAGTTATATTTGTTTATCTATGGCTGGTCATATTTATTGTTCCATCCAATAACAATTGATTTTAGGTTTGGTTGTAAACTCTACTGAGGCTGCTGTAATTTGAATTAGCCTCTGATATTTTCCTGAAAATGGATTATGTGAATCTAGTTTCTAAAAAAAAAAACCATTCTTGATTTGTATTTGTATAAATTAAATCATGAACAAAACACTAACGCAAGGTCTGCCTGTCTAGCTCCAGCCTATGGTCTGAATTTCTAAATTTACTGCACATTTTTTAGATAGCATTAGACAACATGATTTGTACCCTTGGAAATATATATGTGTATAGTTTCTGAATCAATTTATACAGCTCAATTTGGTGCTGAAATGAATGAACTATGATTAAAAGACTAAATTGATGCTCAATCTGTCCTGTAGTAGAAACAAAATAGCTATTGGTCTGAATTTTGAAAATTCACTATAAATTATACCAATTGAACTAGGATGCATAATTTATGTTCATAGAACGTTTGACATATTTAATTTCAGATAAAATTAGTATCAAGTTATTTGGGATTCGAGAACTTCAGATGTGTTAAATAGAACATAGACTGTTCAGTTGAAACAAGACTAAGAAAAGTACTATAGGGACCTGTTTCGGTATTTTTGCAAGAATAGGGACCATATCAAAATTTATTATAACGAAACATCAATAAGAGAATGAGAAAAAAATTCTAATAAGTTATAAATGCAATTATGTTATAGATTAAATAAATCCTGAGATTCAGTCATTTGCTAGGATACATATGTGTTATACGTGGTTGAAATTTGAGAATGTCTTAATTCATACACAAGTACATGAATAAGTACAGACCAAGTGTCAACATTGAAACATGTATCATTCAAGCATCACATGCATATACGTAACATACACAATCTATATTGAAAGGCAATTATGTGAACATATGTGTTAAGTGAGAAGGGCTACGGAAAGGCTCAAGAGACGAGCTAAGGGACTTGAACTTGCCCTGTACTATGAGTGAATCCATTACATGCTTTATATGCTATATTGTATATTGTCTGATATATTAGTATTGCTATGAGCTGTTATGAGATATGTGAAAATATTGGTATTGGTTATCTGATTATATGATATTGGTGAATTTGTATATGATCTGATTATGCGCAATTGGTAAATTCCTATTTGATATACAGCGAAGTACTGATGATCATATGCTTGACTTAATAAGTGAGTTATCAAAACGCTATTGGAAATGATATTTGAGATTGATATTGAGATACATTTGTGTATATATCTTGCATCTGATTTCATATGGTTAAAAAAGAATGGTATTGGCCGATGTGCTCAGGTATTACAATTATATTGGAAATATTGGTTGTATGAGAAAGTAGATGGAACTAACTGCTATATGCAGCTAAAACTCATATGAGCCACCTCTAGTCCATTCTACTATATTGGTTGTATGAGAAAGTAGATGGAACTAAGTGCTATACGCAGCTAAAACTCGTATGAGCCACCTCTAGAATCCATTCTACTATATTGGGGTGGCCAGCAATTTATTTGATTTATGTGATCAGACCTATGGGTCAATTCTATTGGTATTGGAAAGATCCATGGGATCTGTTATATTGGAAACCAGGGGCAATACTTGACATGTCGTGCGCCATTACCGAATAAAACAGAACAACATTCCATTCTTAATTGATGTTCTTATCTTATATGGTTTACTTGTGATATATTGAGTTGATTGTATATATGATACTTTATTATATATTGTTTGATATTTGTTGGGTTCATCATTGAGTTGCGACTTATATAAAGCGCAAAATTTTTCCAGGTATCATAGACTAGCTTTTAAGCCGATTTGTAGGCTTGTAGATACTCCAGCGCGACAGAGGTCGGGATGCCACGATCACTCTCTCTCTCCATCACACATGTGTATATAGGGTGTTAGAGGATTTGATCTTAATAGCTCATAAAGTTTTGTACCAAGTCTGCTAGCCTTGACTTGTACTGTATGTTGTATATTACATGTTGACGAATTTTGATAGTTCGGTCATATTTGTGTTGGTAACTTGCACTTGCTGTAATCTCATTGATATATATGCAAATGTTGTTATATTTTATCGAGTTATTTAAATATATGTTATATAGGTATAGGTGTTACACTAGTAAGGCATCCTTTTGACTATAGTGAATGCCCTTTTTTGGACTCTACTTAATTCTGTTATAAAGCTCCACATTGGACTACAGTTGGGATAGTTGACTACACTTTTTATTGTATTTTGGGATATTTATTTTATTTTTAACGATGATTTCTATTTTACTGATATATATATATATATATATATATATGATTTCATTTCATTTTTAAATGTTTTAATAAATATTTGATAAGTCGGGTAGAATATCAGTAATCCGCCTCGTACGTTAGTCACAGGCCCGACTATGGGACGTGAAAATATCACATGCAAATATATAAGTATATGTCCATATGCGTGCTAAATACAAAATAATAGTTTAAAAAAATTATTTCAAAATCCTCGCAAGCAAGTTAGGCAACAAACAGTAACCAAATCGTCTAAATGAATAAATTAAATAAAAACATTAATTTCAAAAATATGAAATAGAAAAAATATTTCCTTTCAAAAAAATAATTTTATTGAAGATCACTTTGATTTTTCCAAAATTGTTTCACAGAAAAATATCAAAAAGGTCGACATAACCAAAGATTATATATCAAAATGAACATGACTTTTCAAATGCATTTATACAAACTAACCATTTTACCCAAAAATGAAAACATTGTCATAATCATTAATCATGCCATGAAAACATCATGCTAAATGATAAACAAAGTTGGTAATAACTTATCATACACCCGTATTATACTACTATTGCGCGGACTAGATCAGATCAAATAAACTAGCAACCTTACGAGTCCAAATTGTACCCAGTTAAAAAGGACTAATAGTCGACAGTCTTAGGAGCTAAAAATAGTATCTCGTCGAACCTAAGGGTCTCAAGACTGTAACTGATAGAAATTGATATAGGCACATCCGCGAGCATTGAAGTCCACGTGCTCCAGCAAGATATACCTCGTCAGACTACAATACAATATACTACGAGAAAATGAGCAACAATATAGACTCACAGAAATTATTATTCCCAAAAAAAACATATCCAAACCGACAATCTGACATGGGACCAATATCAAAATCTAAAATTAGGATCATACATGGACTCTGCCACTAGATCTGTCACAACCCGTTTTTGTACTATGACCAGTGTGCAAGATGAAATGACTGTGGGAGTCGGGACCATCTCACACAATCCTTGGAGATCAGACATTCTATCCAACTTATTGATGAAAACTGTTATCAAAATGTTTGTAAGATATAAAACATTTTACACTGAAATCATAAGTGTGTGCGTGCGTGTGTATACATATATAATATCAAATAGTAAGTTATATAAAACCAATCATAATATCAGAGTATACGTATAAATCTAAAAGGACAAAATCAGACCCGATAACCCAAAAGCATCCCAGTGTAGAGCTCTAACAAAAACAAAAGGAACCCAAACCAATAGGGCACTCACTATCCACGGATGGCTCACTAGGTATAAGATGCCAGGCAGTTGCGAAATGCCAAAATGAGACCTGTGAAATAAGATAAGAAACATGAACAAGAAACAGAAAAAAGGGGGTAAGAATCACTAGTGAGGAAACGACACTCCAAAGCGACACCAGGCCTTACAAAAATTATTTTTGAAAACATTTCAAAATTTTCACATGGAAATACAAGTGTATGTACGTATACACGCTAATACTGACACATAGATCAAAAATTCATTTTGAAATCATTCATACCCAAAGCAAACAACACACAGAAATGTACATAATGTGTTTACCATATATCATATAGCTGAAGCTAATATCATACCTAAAACTGAATGATAAATATAATAAGGGTGAACTCCGTCACCAAGCTAATACTGAGTATGTGTGTCTAGCCAGACACACGGCTACCATAAACCCTGGTAATCGGGCATTGACTGCGCATTGGCACACCAAAGGCTACGCTCACCCTACATAGCACAGGTGCTCCATACCGAATATATATATATATATATATATATAGCACACATGTTGAGTAAATATCATTTTACTAAGAATATTTATGTACCTTATATAAATATTCAAAATATGGAACTTAATTAAAATATTTATAAACCATATAAATATTATTTATTGAAAATGAAAACTTATTATTAATAACCATATAACCCGGATTATTAATTAGTTAAGCAATTCTTATTCCATTTTCAGAGAAACGTGTAACACAACAAAAACATATAATTTAGGAGACATCATATGTTTCTAGAGCTGTCATTTCACTCACCTTGTATCTGAAGCTAAGAATCCAGTCAAGTGCCACTAGTAGGTGGTTGATCCTACTGATAAACACAAGAAGTTGAAATGAATACAAACATCACAATTATCAAAATCGAACACTGGTATTGTGGCGGTACCGAATGCATGATATGCAAATACAGATGCAGATCCTAAGACATCGTCGAAATCCTGCTTCGGTCGAAGATCTATCGCTCTCGTCATCAAAATCAAAATCTACACGAAAAAATAGTTGGGCCCTTGAATTTTCGTAAAATTACGTTTTAGTACCCGACTCTCGTAAAATTATAAAATGGTCCTCAAAATTTTCAAAAATTACTATTGGGACATCCAAGCAGTCATAATTTCAAAAAGAGCTCTCAAAATCTCAGAAATTCTAAATTAGTACTTAAACCCTCAAAATATCAAATTGCCCCCTAATTGGGAAAATATCACAACTAGTACAAAATCATGCAAATATAAGAATTGGTCCTTGCGATAGAAAACTACACAAAAACATCCCTAAACCCAAAACACTCAAAACTCGATGTTCTAAACCATCCACATTACCTCAAATCATCCTTTAGAACACAAATCTATCAACAATTACATAAGACAACCTCAAAATCATCCAAAATCGTCACCCATTTCGGACCAAGCCCTAACCTCCACTAGAACTCATGAAATCCATTCAGTCAAGGCTTGTTTCATGTTGTTCTAAGTCCTATATAACCTATTCTAGCAACCCCAAGCATTGAATCCTAAAAAATCATCCAAAAATTAAAACCCAAATGAAATTCATCCAAAATTGGGTCCACAGGTTAAATGCAAAAAATCGATGTTAATCAAAAGAAAAGACGTGTTTCTTAGCTGAAAAATTGACTAGGAACATTGTGTTAGCAATGTGGGAGCGTTCTGAGGTGATTTGAGAGGGATTTGAGTGAGAGAGACAAGAGAGAGAGGAAATGATGAAGGGTTGGGTTGCTGAGTGCCTTTAATGTGTTATGCATAAAGGTAACGTACGTCTTGACTAGGGTCAACATATGTTGTCGGGGTTGAAACCACATTCTATCACTTTTGTTTCAAATACAACGTATGTCTTGATCCAATTTAATGTACATTGATCATCTTGTGAATTTTCCAGATAATGTACGTTGTGCTCTTACATTAACATATGTCTTGACCTCTCCAGCTTCCATTGACGTTTCTCACTCCTGAACTCGTTCCAAACCATCCTCAAGGTCCTTCAACCCTTAACACTTCAAAATGCATCAGACCACCAAGGTCAAACACCAAATCATTATCAAAATCATGTTGGAATGAGTGGAATATTACATACTTCCCCCTTCAAAAGAAATTTGTCCTCAAATTTCAAAACAAATCAAATCATAGCTAAGATCAAACCTAAATCTCCAAAACAGACTCAAATCATAATCACCCAATCAATAATTGACTATCTAACCTATGAGCCTATACACAAAAATGATAAAGCAGAAACTGAAACGACATAGACATACAGAGACGAAGATACTGAATGCAATGATAGAAACTGACATTTAGAAACTAAGGGTAGAAATACTGAAACAAGTATGCAAAAATGGAAATGTTGAGACTGAAAGAAAATACAATGACCTACGAATTGATAGAATCGAACAGGTGCGGGTATCTGCGCCGCATCTCATCATCGGCCTCCCAAGTGACCTCCTTAATAGAATGGTGCCTGCAAATCATCTTCACTAAAGCAATCTCTTTGTTCTGGAGTCTCTTGACCTGCTGATCGGCAATCCTCAACAGAACCTCACCATAAGACAAACCGAGTCTAACCTCGACGGACTGTAGTGCCAAAGTATGAGATGGATTGGAGACATACTTCCTTAGAAGTGAAATGTGAAACACTAGATGGACAGAAGCAAACTAAGGCGGTGGTGCCAACTCATAGGCCATGGCTCCAGCTCGATCGATAATATCAAATGGACCAATGTTTCTTGGGCTCAACTTGCCCTTCTTTCTAAGTCTCATTATTCCTTTCATTAGTGATACTTTGAGAAATACATGGTTTCGAACCTCAAACTCCAAATGTTTATACTTCAGATCAGCATAACTTTTCTGAAGACTATTAGCAGTCTTGATCCGCTGCTAGATCAACCTGACTTTCTCAGTAATCTCTAAGATAAGATTCGGCCCTAACGTCTCTCTCTCACTGGCTTCGGCCCAACTCAAAGGAGATCTACATTTTCTGCCATACAACGCCTCGTATGGTGCCATTTCGATACTCGAATGGTAAGAGTTATTATATGTAAACTATACCATAGGCAAATGGGAATCCCAACTACCTCCAAAATCCCCAGCGCATGCTCTCAGCATATCCTCCAGGTTTGAATAGTGCATTTGGATTGTCCATCAATCTGCGGATGAAAAGCTGTACTAAAATCCAATCGAGTACCTAACTCCTCCCATAGCTTTCGCCAAAATTGCAAAGTAAATTGGGACCCTCTATCTGACACTATGGAAACTGGCACACCATGCAAGCTTACAATTTAGTCAACATGCAAATAGAGTCACACCCAGAAGACGTCTTTGGAAATCCAACGACAAAATTCATAGTGATGCAATCCCATTTCTACTCTAGAAGTGGCATCTGCTGGAATAATGCAAAAGGACACTGGTGCTCAAATTTAACCTGCTGACAGGTGATACACCAACTAACAAACTCAGCTAAGTCCTTCATCCCTGACCACGAATAGGACACTTAAGGATCCCGATATGTCTTAATGTATCCCAGATGTACAAATTATGTCGAACTATGAAACTCTGTCATAATCTCCTCACGTAGACCGACTGAAGATGGTACGCACAATCTCAAACCATACAGAGAAATCTAAAGCCATCAACACTAAATCCCGGCATTTGAGAATACTTAACCTTCTTAACCACACTCTGAAACTCAAAATCTTCCTTTTGAGCCTCCTTAATCCAGTCCAACAATATAGGCCTTGCCTTGATATGACCAAACAAATCCCATGAGTCACTAAACTGTAGCTTAACTCCGGATTCCATCAGATACTGCCACTCAGACACTGCAGGTTGTCTTTCAACAGAGATGTGAGCTAAGCTACCCACCGACTTCCTACTCAGGGCATCAACAACTACGTTAGCCTTGCCATAATGGTATGATATAGTGCAATCATAATCCCTTAGAAACTCTAACCAATGCCTTTGCCTCAAATTCAGTTCCCACTGCTCGAAAATGTACTTCAGACTCTTATGATCTGTGAAGATCTAAAAAGTCATATGTCGAATAGTTTTACTCATTCCCATTAAGTTGTCTTCATGCATAGGTAATTACTTTACCATGTTGCATCAATACACAACCTAAGCCAACTTTTGATGAATCACAATACATCGAGAATCCTTCAGAACTTGACAAATCAACATTGGTGCACTCGTCAGACACTTGTTCAACTTTTAAAAATTGTCCTCACATCTATCAGACTAAACAATTTGAGTTAACCGAGTCATAAGAGCAGCAATCCTAGAAAAATCTTGTATAAACCTCCTATAATACCTGGTCAAACCAAGAAAACTCTAAATCTCTATAGTATTCTTAGTACTATTCCAATGGATTACTGCTTCTACCTTCTTCGGATCAACCATAATGCCCTCCCTAGACACCACGTGTCCTAAGAATGCCTCTTGTTCGAGCCGGAACTCGTACTTTGAGAACATATAATAAAACTAATGTTCTCATAGCATCTGTAATACTGACCTCAAGTGGTCCTCATGCTCCTCCTTACTCCTCGAGTAGATCAGGATGTCATCAATGAAAACAATGACGAATTGATCAAAATATGGTTTGAACACTCTGTTCATCAAATCCATAAATGTCGCTGGTGCGTTGGTCAAACCAAATGACATTACTAGAAATTCACAATGACCATATCTAGTCCAAAACGCTGTCTTAGCAAATTCCTCACCTCAACTAATGATATCCCAACCTCAAGTCGATCTTAGAAAATTATTGTGCTGCCTACAACTGGTCAAACAAATCATCTATCCTTAGAAGTGGATATCGATTCTTCATTGTTACTTTGTTAACCTGACGGTAGTCTACACACATACGATGGCTCCCATCCTTCTTCTTCACAAATAGCACTGGAGCGTCCCAAGGTGAAATGCTCGATCAAATAAATCCATTGTCTAAGAACTCTTCAAGCCAAGTCTCTAACTTCTTCAGCTCTTTTGGTGCCATCTAATACAGTGGAATCAATATCGGATGGGTATCAGGCTATACCTCTATAGCAAACTCGATCTCTCGCTCAGGCGAAAGTCCTTGTAACTCCTCTAAAAATATATTTGGAAACTCCCGAACCACTGGGACGTCCTCGACACTTAACTATGATCCTTCAGACTGAGTTGAAACAAAATCCAAATACACCTCACATACTCGGTGAATCATCCTCTCTGCTCTAACAGCTGATTTGTCACTTTGTACCACACTATCTCGCACACCCTGGTAACAAAACTCACTATGACCAGGCAATCAAAAACATACTCTCTTGGCAAAGAAATCCAAGGTAGCATGCCAATCATAAAGCCAATCGATACCAAGAATGACATCAAATTCTCCCACATCTAATAAGATGAGGTCGGCTACTAACTCATGCCCATCAATGGTAATCACACAACCCTGAACCACATATTTGATTAACATCTTTGCAACCAAACGTGAAGAAACCTTTACCAGCCTATCCAATGGATGCAACGTTAAACCAGCACGCTCGACAAAATGTTGAGTGATAAATGAATGTGTTGCACCAGTATCAAATAATGCATATGCTAGAGTATCAGATATAGAAAACATACTAGTAACTGCAGCATTAGAGGTCTGCGCCTCCTGACGGGCAAGATGGTACACTCTGGTCAACCCTCTTGTAGCGGTAATACTCTGAGCTGCTTGACCACTACCCTGTCCAGCCTAACTATGGCTCAATGCTCCTCTGTTGGCTTCTCGGACTGCACTAGTACTGACTGCACCTGATCCCCCTACTGAAGACTATATAGGCTGAGTCTCAGCACTCAACCTCATAGGACACTCAACTATCTCGTGTCCTAGCTGTCTACAGTAGAAATAGTTTCCATTTGCCTTGTTGTGAGTCCCGAGATGCCTCCTTCCACAAGTGTTACAGGGCAAATACAAGCCTCTTGAGCTTTGTCCTCCACTCTGCCCAACTGGCTGAGCTATATTATGGCTCTAAGTTCTATGACTGGGTCTTTACCCTCCAAAAGAATGTTGGTGCCTCTGCCTTGACTGGGCTCCTTGACCCCGACCCTACTAGCCTCCAAAAATACCCTCTATCTTTGCTCTTTTCGACTCCCACGGATGCCTCTCATCCATATACTCCATCCCTCAGGCAGACTCACCCATATGCCCCACGGTAGTTAACCCTAACTTTGCCACTACTCTGCCAATCGTGGGTGTCAACACATCTAGAAACTTCGTAGACAAGGCCTCATCTTCCTAACTTTAAGGAGGCGCATACCTATTCAAATCCTTAAAATTCTCCTCATCCTTTGTCACTGACATGCCCGCTCCGTGATGAAAATCATTGAACTAATTTGCCTTCTTTTCTCGGATACTCTCAGGAAGGACAAAAGCAATAAGATTCTCCTTAAATCTAGCCTAAGTGAAATCTCCCTAAGCCTTAAAACTCCTCCACCACTGAGTTGTACAATAAATTATAAGAAACACAACGATTTTAACCCTGCTCGCATCATCAGTAATGCCTTGAGCCTCAAATCGATGCTCCACTTCTAAGAAGAAATCATAAGGATCCTCTCCCATCCCACCTGAAAATCTGAGCTGCATAAACAGATCCAGGACATCATCCTCTTTAGCTCATGGTGCAATAGGTGCAACCACCGAAGCAGCTACTGCAGGCTCTTCTGATAAAACTGTTGTTGTCTCTGCCGGTAGAACTGGTTCATCTACAGCCATCTAATCAAACATCTCCATTTGAGCTGAAAGAAGCTGCTGAAGCTGAATTTGTGGTACACTATGAGAGTCACACAGATCCACTGCAGACTGAGCTGCGGCCTCGACAGGCTCTCATCTAGGTCTACCATGACCACAACCATGTCTACGTCCATGACCACGACCACGATGAGCCATTGCTACATATAACAGACAAATATAACATGCATGCAAATGTCAGAATTCAAGTAATTTCCATAGTTCAAGACAAAGATCAGAAGAATATACTGAGGCAAATCAGACAGAGTCGATCAAACATGCCTATGCTCCACACCTAAGTACCTTTGGTATCAGAGTACACAATTCTCAGAGTTACGAAACCTAACGCTCTAATACCACCTTTATCACGACCCATTTGTGGGAGTCCGACCCTTCTCACACAAGCCTTAGAGATCAGACATTCTACCCAACTTATTGATTAAAATCGTTATCAAAACGTTTGTAAGATATAAAACATTTTACATTGAAATCATAGGTGTATATATATATAATATCAAATAGTAAGTTATACAAAACCAATCATAATATCGAATTATAAGTATAAATCGAAAAGGGAAAAATTAGACCCGATCACTCAACAACATCCTAGTGTAGAGTTCTAACAAAAATAAAGGAGCTCGAACCAAGATGGCACTCACTATCAACGGACGCCTCACTAGGTACAAGATGTTAGATGGTTGCTGAATGCCAAAATGAGAACCTGTGAAAAGAGATAAATAACATGGAAAAGAAACATAGGAAAATAGGCTAAGAATCCCTAGTGAGCAAATGACACTCCAAAGCGGCACCAGGCCTCACAAAAACTGTTTTTGAAAACATTTCAAAATTTTCACATTCAAATTTAAGTGTATGTACGTATACAAGCTAATACCAAAATATAGTTTGAAAAATCAATTTGAAATTATTCTCACCCAAAACAAACATCAACATAAACGTACATAATGTATTTACCATATATCATATAGCTGAAGCTGATATGGGACCTAAAACTGACTGATAAATATAATAAGGGTGAATCCTTCACCAAGCTGATACTAAGTACATGTGTCTGGATGGACACACGGCTACCATAAACCCTGGTAATCAGGCCTTGATTCCACATTGGTATACCAAAGGCCATGTTTACCCTATGTAGCACAAGTGCCACACACACACACACACACACACACACACACACACACACAGAGATATATATATATATATATATATATATATATATATATATATATATATGTTTTCTCATAAATGAGTTTTACGCAAATGTTTCAATAAAAGAATAAATGGGTAGAGTTTTTAATTCTCTGGAAAGCTTGTACGGGATGGGTCGGGCTACTATAGGCAGTCCACCTCGTACGCCGGTCATGGTCCGAAAACGGGTTATGACAATGGTGGTTTTAGAGCACTAGATTTCATAAGTCTTGTGAATTTGCGTATTCTGATACCAATTGTGGTATCAGAGCACAATAGGTTCTGTATAGTCTGGGTCGGTGTGGAGCTTAGGTATCTTTGATTGAGTCTATTTGATTTGCCTCTATATGCCCTTCGATATTTTGTTCTAGTACTGTGGGAGTCACATGTATCTTGACATTTGCATACGCGATGTTTATCTGTTTGTAGATATGGATCGTTCTCGAGGTACGGGTTGTGGGAGGCCTAGGCGTGTGCCTATTGATGCTACTGCTCATTCTGTTGCTGATCAGCATGAGGTAGCTAATGTGCCAGAGGTTGCTGCTCCAGCACCTCATCCACCACTAGCTAGTTCGATGAATGCCTTTGAGAGGTTTACTCAGGTTCTTACTCAGGTGGAGGCACTCTTAGCCTGTCAGACGGCTGAAGGTCAGCCAGTTTTGCCAGTGGTTGCAGCACCACCAGTTCCACCTCAGTCTAAGACAGTTGTTGTTCATGCACCTGTCGTAGTTCCAGTTGCACCACAGCCTGATGCAGAGACTCGTCTCGCCAGGTTCTTGAACCTCGCTCAGCTTAGATTTTCGGGCAAAATGGGAGAGGATCTCGAAAGTTTCACTTTCACAATGGGACATGTTTTGAGGCCATGGAGCTTACCAATGATGCTGCAAGAGTTAGGATTGCACCATTTTTGTTGGATGATCGGGCTACTAGGTGGTGGCATGAGCATGGATCTCGTAGGATTTCCACCTAGGAAGAGTTCAAGAATGAGCTCACATTGTCTGTACTTCCTCAGAATGAGAGGGATAGGAAGGCAGACCAGTTTACCGAGTTCCATCAGGAGCCTAGGTTGTCAGTTGATGAGTATGAGGATAGGTTCAGGGAATTGTGCAGTTATGCATCTGCTGAGGCCCGTGGTGAGGAGGCATTAACAAGGAAGTTTCTAAATGGGTTGCTAGTTAAGATTGGTAGAGTGGCAACGACTCAGAGGCTGACTACCGTATTGCAGATTGCTGAGGCTATGAGGGGTATGGAGTATCAGGACAAGAGACGTCCAAGAGAGCTTAAGAGGGCAAAGACTGAGATCACAACTAGTGGCCTGAAGAGCTATGGCCAGAGTGCACAGACAGAGCAGAGACACAGACGTTCCTTTGAAAGCCAGCGATAGGGACAGGGTTCATAGAGTGCTAGTGTGACACAATCAGCTGGACATACTGGATGACAGAGTTTTGGAGGTTCACATTTACCTTGTGGGACATGTGGAAAGAGACACTTTGGAGTTTGTGGCAGAGTGGCAGGTCTCTATTTCCATAGTAGACAGATTGGACATAAGATAGTCGAGTGTTCATTGAGGCGTGGTACAAGGTCCTAGTCTCTATAGTCAGTACTAGATGGTACGGGTACTGCTAGTACCGGTGTTAGTAGAGGCGCAGGCAGAGGCATGACAGGTTCTGGGGTCCATAGCCAGATTGGCCAGGATAGTGGCCATGGGCAGGCCGGGCCGAGCAGTTCTGCTACAGGTGGGCAGGCTTGGGTATATCATTTGACATGTCAGGAGGCATAGACCTCCAATGCCACAGTGACTAGTACGTTACTTGTCTCTAGTACTTCTGCATATGCATTATTTGATTCGGGTGCATCACATTCGTTTGCCACGCCATATTTTGTTGAGCGTATAGGGTTGGTTTTACGTCAGTTAGACTCAGTGTTAGAGGTATATTCACCTTTGGGTAGTAAGATGCTAACTAAATCTAGGGTTCAAGGTTGCGTGATTGACATTGATGGGCACGAGTTGGTAGCCGATTTGATTTTGTTAGACGTTGGAGAGTTCAACGTTATACTTGATATAGATTGGCTTTCCACTTGGCAAGCTACCTTAGACTATTTTGTGAAGAATGTATGCTTCCGACCTCCAGCTCAGTCATAGTTTTGTTTTAAGGGAGATCGAGACAGTGTTATCCGAAGCTATGTTTCAGTTATTAGGGCAGAGAAAATGATTCGTCGAGGATGCGAGGCATACTTGGCTTTTGTTTTGGTTGAGTCAGAAGGACCAGAGTTGAGAGTGGAAAATGTACCAGTGGTGCGGTGTTTCTTGATGTATTTCCCGAGGAGTTGCCTGGACTTCCTCCTGAGCGGGAGATTG
>CAODLS011184744.1:0-13224 GCA_948243855.1 Flueggea neowawraea
GATTGTTGTTTTCATTGGATGAGCCGCAATCTGCCGCAAACAACAAATCTCGGAAACAATAGGCCTAAGATAATATGTTAACTTGTATGCCACGTTAAAGGGATGTAATGGCTTTACAATCAACTAGCAATGCTTGTACTGGCAGGATGAAAAATTTGTGTATAAAGTACTAACAATATGGAAGCACCTTGCAGGAAATGAAGAGGGAAGGATGGATCAGAAGGGGCTAATGCTAAGGTGTTGTATTCTCTGAGTCGTGAAAATTGAATGAAGAAATTGTATATAGAGATACACTATTCATGCTGCTAAGCACTTCATTAATATATATATATATATACAACTTTGTGTATGTGAAAAATAACTTTTAATCAAATGCTGGCCAAATAAATCGTACCCGACAGACGTCAACACATAAGTTGGTCAATGCTGTATGAGTGATTGATTTTGCGCTTTTGTGCGTTTTGTGTTCAAAGAAGTAATTTTGGATAGTTTTTAATCCTAACAATTTTCTGTTTGTATGGTGATGCGATTGTTGTCGTTGCTGCAAGTTATGGTATTTGTTTAAGGTAGATTTGATAGAAGTAGATTATATAGTGAAAAAGTAGAGGCAGTGTATGTGTTTTTAAGATGTAAATTGCTTTATACTTGAGGTGAAATACCTCAAATAAACACCTCGGCATACTGTCGTTCTCTCTCTAGCCTCACAGAAAGAAGAGGCAAAAGCTAGGGTTTTCCAACCCTAGTGGCCCCCATCTAGTAACAACACTCCCTGCTGCCACCCTTCCTTCGGTCACCATAACTCCTTAGCTCTGCCTCCTTCACTACACTCATCACAGACCGACGAGAGAGATTGACGATGAGATAGACCAAGCCAAAGGGAGACAGATTAGCGAAGACACGAACAGAGAGAAGAGAAATAGATCGGCGAACTACGCAACGAAGACCGATCGAGCCAAGATGCAATGAAGGTGGATCGAGCTGAGACGAACGAAGGAACAGAGAGAGAATCGAGAGAGGAGAGATAATTGGCGCACACACACACACACACACACACAGAGAGAGAGAGAGAGAGAGAGAGAAAGAGAGAACATCGAGGATCATGTGGAGATAGGAGGAGTGATGGAGGGTCGTGGCAACAGGCCGACCTAGGGTTTCGGGTTGTTAGGGTTTCAAGAGGGATGAGATTGAGAGAGGAGAGGAGGAGAGAGAAAGGAGAGTGTGGCAGAGGAGATGAGAGAAAAATGATGAGAGAAAAAAATTGACAAAATGAGACGAGAAATTAATTTTTTTCTGATTGAATGTGTCATTTTTCAACTAAAGAATTAAGATTATAGTATTTGAAAAAATCAAAATTAAAAAGTTGATATTTTAATAATTAAGAAACTGGTATTTGTATTTGTCAAAATTAAGAGTTTATACTGACATAAATACCTCCAAAATATATTCTATGTTAACTCGTTTCAAATGAAACGAGTCGGACTTTATTTAGTGCAAATTTATTTAGATTTTGATTCCTGATTAGACTTGTGACTAGACTCGATGAATTAAATAGAGATTCCAAAATAAATTAACATCCCTAATCAACACAAAGGGTCCCAATGTTGGAGTAAGAAATTGAAAAGAAATGATATGATCGGAATCCAACAATCATCAAAATAAAAGATCCTACAATTGGCCCTGCAAAAATTGCTTTTAAATTTCTTCATTCATATGCATGATCTAAGTAATTTTGATTAGTAAACAAATCAAGAAGTTGAAATCGTTTATGGCACAAATTTATTCAAATACAAAGCTAGATCCAAAAATTAAAAAAGAAATAAAACAAAACGAGCACTAGTGGTTGCAGCCAAAATTTGTTTTAGAAGGAAAAGAAAAGGCCATAAAGATTGAGTTTTGAATTTGCACGTTTTTTCTTTTTATTTTTAAATATATTTCTTCTTAATTTAGAAAATGGTTGCCCTTAATTTTTAACAACCGTTTGTGGATGCCATGTGATAAATTAATAGGAGACAATTGACCATTGTCGTGCTCTCTCTCTCTCTCTCTCTTTCTTTTTTTTTTTTTTTTTCTGTTTACTCTCCAAAATGGCCTTTATTTTTAAGCAAGAATAACCTTAAATGACCAACAAATTTGTAACTTATTGATATTAAAATCAATTTCAGCTTAAAGAGGTCATAGATTTAATTTTTGGTAGGAAAAAAATAAAATAACTTATAAAAAAATAATAACTTTAAATGGCTACATTCCACAAATATATGAAATGCAAGTATTCATATTTTATAATTATTGTGGACTATGTAAATCGACAATCGCTCGTTAGACTCATCCAATTAGGTATTATTCACTCTGTGCTCATAAGCTCTTACAATTTTGTCCTTGAAAAATTATCTTAGTAGTTTAAGAAAAAAATGTGCTTATAAACTATTTTTAACTTTGAATCTTAAACAATGTGAGAACATAAAATTATAATAATAATATATTTTATGAATAAAATTTGGGATGTTAACTGAAACTAATTTAAATCAATGATGTACATTTCAAATGTTGGTGCTCTCTCTCAAAATGTATTGGTAAATTTGTTTAAAAGTTGTTGAGTAAAGATACCTGAAAATGGAAATGAAGGCAGACGCGTCCCATGTGCAACACAACTTGGCCTTATTCCCTGTAAAGCAAAAGCAAAAAGAGTCTTTCTTTTAGTTGCCACAAAAAGAAGCACTCTCTCTTTGCTGTGTTCACATTGCAACGACTTTCTTATCCACATTTACGCTTTCAAATTAAGTGAAGAATCAAGACTAAGCTGGGAAAATTATATAAAGAAGACAAAATTTTGACATTAATAGGCATACAAAATATCGCATTTGACAAGTGTGGTAGAACGGTAGATAATTTTTTTTTTCAATAATGTAAGAATTCGAATTCGGATTTTGAATATGAAAAAATCTTAAAACTCGGTAAATAACTCATATGGATTATATGCGAATCCGAATGAATGAACTATTAAGAGTATCTGAATGCCAAATAATATAACAAAATAAAAAAAATACAAAATGTGGAATTATATGCATATCATCTTAACCTATCTCACTGTTTACTCTTGAAATTGGAGATTGCCATTAGTTTATAATGCCTCATAACAACTACACTTGTCGAATATTAATGGAGATCTTGGACAAAGAGCTACTCCAAATTATTTGAGTCAAAGTGGACTTTCATTTAGAAACTGGACCTAATTCTACCCTACAGAAGAGGATCTTCACTAGTTTATAAATATATTTTTGGTTAATATGGAAATCTTGACACTAACTATTTCTTTTTTTCCCCTTTTTTAACTAAGAGATAATAAATCTAACAATAATCTTTCTCTTATAATATCAAACCAACAAATCGTTTGGGTTAGTGTAGGCCTATATATTTGCTAACCAAATTAAACCTATTGAATTATTATTTTTTAAATAAAAATCAATTCCATTGGGTTTAATTCAAGATTTCATTTTTTTTTTAATTTTCATTTTTTGTTAGCAATAAGAAAATATTGTACGAGTTGCTTGATTAAATTGCATAAATGTAATCTTTATTATTGTTGTTATCACAATCAAACAACAATTTGGTAAGAGTAATTTGGAGAGGAATAATGTTTTTTTTTACTGTTACATGATTGTATTCATTCTTTGGGCAATGAAAATTATTTGATTTACCAAAAAAACTTATATGAAGTTCTTCAAGTTTTGATGTCTTTACAATGAAAGATAACTTGTAAAACAAAGAAAGTTAGATGTCATTTTGGTATTAATTACTCAAAAGATTTTTCAATTACCTAGTATTCCTCTTTCCTAAATATTCTTATAAATTTTCATTTTGGTATTAATTACTCAAAAGATTTTTCAATTTATAGAATTCCTATTAAAAATTTTGAAATATTCTATCTTAAAGTAATATGAATTTAAGTGAGAAAAGAGTTTGAGAGAAGAACTCATCGTGAGTGTAAAATCTTGTGGGCGACATGTAAAGAATTATGAGAGAAGAATGCATTGCTTAGGGGTTTGAGTAAAAAAAAAACCCTGCATTTATTTTATATGCACTAGGGACTAAAACGCAAGAAAAGAATTAAACTCAGCCAATTGGTCCGCCAACAATATGAGAATTACGTAATATTCCCTAAAGAAAATGCTTTGCAAAAAAGTCAACAGGTTGAGAAAAATGGAGCATGGTACTCCTCACGGCAAGAACTCAAAGATACGATTACGAAACTATTGATATGGTATACGCTAGACCCATTAAAGACCAATACAAAACTTAAATTGTCCATATAGGTAGGCTCAACAAGTAAAGCTCAACGAGAATTGGGTCTAGAAAATACACTAAAAAAGGATTTTAAGTACCAAATCCATCACTCTAAACGACTATATAGATACCATGTTTCTGTTCATTTATAATTAAACTAATATTCATTGTTTACATTTGATCTCTAACCTCATTCACCCCTCGAGGGTAGCGCAGTGGTCAAGGGGTATGTTGTCCCCTAGTTTGGCGTGGGTTCGAATATGTGAGGGAGCGATGTTTCACGGATTTCGTCTCGCACAGGCTGGGTTGACCAGGACCTTACTGCTAGCTTCAATGAGGTGTTGTAGTGACCATACTAGTGCACGAACTCATGTCCACTGCCGGTATCAGCTATGAATCTTGGGAACATTCCGCAACGGGGAGGTAATGCCTGCATGGTCATGCCCAGCAAGAGTATGTTACTATTGGTCGCCCCCGACTCTCCTTTTCTAGCAAAAAAAAACCTCTAACCTCATCTAAGAAAGTAATTCAAGCATTCGAATATATAGTGCGTTGAATAGTAGTCCTGAAGTTGAAAAATAAAGAAAAAAGTCTAAAGTTTAAAAAAAAAAAGATGATATGCCTAAAGCTCAAAGTATGGAGCCCAAACTTTAAAGGTTTTATGTAGCGGTAAAGCCAAAATTTGCACTAAGCAAATGTTAAGTATAAATGTATAGAGAAAAAAAAGTTCAAAGATAACATATAATATTAAATAAAAGAAAGTAAGGTCGCAAAATTAACTTATTTGAGTACATATAGTAATTATGCAATTGATGACTCACCTTGATATGGAAATGTTGCAAAATATTTTTGTTATCAATAGTTACAAAACTTCTTTCTCGATATATACTACTAAGATATCATTCATCCATTCGTTCTATCCTATTTCGTAAATCAATCTTGACAATATGCATTTTTATCTCTCTTAACAACCCGATTTTTTTTTTGAAAAGTAACCCAGAAAAAGTATAAAAATTTGATTCCAAAGAACTAAAACAAATGGATTTTAGAAAGAAGTCAATTTAATATTGATCATTGTTAACAAAAACTGATTGAGTTTCATTACATTTGGTGTACTCATTTACGTTTTTCAATTTTTATATTGATACACAAAAACGAACTCAATAGTTTCTTAATTGTGCTTTTTGATTGTATTGCTTTTTAGTGTGAATTTCTCCATTTGGTTGGTAATTTTGATTTGCAAATGGTAGGGTTTAATCTTCAAATGACATAATTTTAATTCAAGTAACATACTTCACTTGTAAGGACTAATTTAACTAATTCTAACTGTAAAAGGACTCAAATAGAGAATACTGTAAACATCAAGGATTGTATAAGCAGGAGTAGGGCTCTGCTCACGGGTCCGGACGGGACAAGGATTTGGAAATTTCCAGTCCTGTCCCGAAGTTCGGGGGATCCCAATTTAAGTGGATTTAGTCTCATCTTAGAACTTTAAATCTCTGTTCCTTTTTGTCCAAATTTTCGGAACAAAAAGAGATGGAGATTCAGGGATTTCAAGATGGAAAAAAACAATTTTAGAACAAAAACGAGATAGAAGATTTTTCCCTAACAAAATTCAACTTACATATAAATATGTGGATGCCATATTTCAATGCTATAGGAGTTTCCTCAAACGTAAAGCGACGCCTCGCTAAAATCCAATTACCTTTCTAATTCTAAACGGAGTGAAGTTTTGTCCTCCTTTATCATTTTTGTCATTTTCCGTACGAAACATATACCGTAGCTTTAAAATTTTATCATTCATTCTTGCTTGTTGGGCGACCTCATATGTAATCCTCTATTCCAATTCTAAAAAGAATCAAAACACAACCAACAAGCTGGACTTAGTTAATTACACTTAAGTAGCAAAATGCAGGGCCGTCTCAAGGCTATATGTAGCCCTAGGCAAAAAATATTTTATTAAATTTTTAATGATAAAAAATAAAAAATCATTTAATTTTGAAATTTTTAATATTTAGAATCACTAAGTAATTTATAAAATTGAAGATTTCAAAAAAAAATTACTTTTTATTAAAAAATCTGAATTTTCAATAGTGAAGTAGTGAACTATATTCTATAAGTTATATACAAAATAAGTATTTAGTTTGACAAGTAATATCTTTGATTTCTTGATAATATTTTTCTTAAAACGCTTTATATAACAATTAAACTCTATCTTAATCTAAGAAAGCTGCAATAAAAAAACTCAATAATTAAAAAGGTAACTAACTAGAATTTTAGTTAATTTTTAATACGCCTTAAGTTTTTTAAAAATTATTACTAAAAAGTAAAAAATCTACTTGAAAATGTTTAATATAAATTGATAAATATTAAAATTATTTGAACATGAACTTAAAGCTATTACAAATTTTTCTAATTGATTTTATATATTCCTTAATTAAGAATTGTTTATTTTAACTAAATTATACCTCGTGGAACATTTTTTTTGAACTTTTCACATCATTTGTCTCTTAATTCAAACCTCTTAATTCATGAGAGAGAAAAAAAATCAAAACTCTCAATCAAACTACATTAAGTTTATTTTTTAATTGATTTGATATTTTTTTAAAATATATTTAATTACACATATATTAAATGGGGTCTAGGCCAAGGCTTTAGTGGCCTTGAGCCGACCCTGGCAAAATAGAACTTGAAATCACTCTAAATCCCCCGTTGTAATAATGCAAGTAATTCTGATACCTAAACAAGCAATGTGAAATGATTTTTCTTTCCAATTGATCGATAAACATTCTTGATTCTGACATTAAACTAAAATAGTTGAGGATCCGTCTCGGCAACCTAAGTCATTTAAAGTTTAAACTGCCTAATGAACACAAAAATAGTTAACAACGCCAACAATACTGCACTAGAAAAATACAGACTAAACTCTTTTCTTATCATTAAAATTAGTCTCAGATATATTGATCTGATAAGATACGCATAATTTGCAGCAGGAAAATAAACTCAAAGACTGCCACATCTCACAAAAGCTTTTGCGTCCGTGAGACAGATCATTGGATCTTGCTTTCCCGCTGTGTTCCTTCTTTCTATTTATATACCATATTATCGCAATCAGTCTGTATAAGAATCCCATTAAGTGTGGAACACACTTGCCTTCATTTCTCACTGATCCCTCTCTTCACACTCAATCCCTCTTCCCTTCTCCATGGCTTCCATAACTTCAAACAACAAAGATAAAGGTATCTCCCCCTTTTTTTAAAAAAAAAAAATCTGTCATCCATATTCTTGAGTTGCTCATAGATGTTTGCAATTGTTGCAGAAAAATTTGTGCCGGATGAGCACAATGTTCTACAGAAACATGTCTTCTTCTTTGATATGAATAAAGACGGCATAGTTTATCCTTGGGAGACTTTTCAAGGTGTGTGTTATTATTCTCTGATATTACTAAATTTCTATGAATCTTGACATCACTTCTTCCATTTCCCCCTCTTCTTCCGTATTTGGTTATCACTGAATTCTTTGTCGACTATAATACTATTAGGAGCTAATATTGTTACTCTTTTCTTCAGTATTTTAATGGGCAATGAATCATTCATTAAATTAAAACATAAACGGTTTTTTTACATGGAATGATTGGTTTTGTTAAATTGAGGGGTACATAACAGACACAAATTATATTGTAAAACAAATAGAAAAATTGGTCTTTTGAGAATCACAAATAGATTTAGAACCCAATTTTTTTATTTTTTTTTCTGATCCTTGGATTTGGGTTTTTTTTTGGTATGTAATCAAACAGGTTTTCGTGTAATTGGATGTGGCATCTTGTTGTCCGTTTTTAGTGCCCTTTTCATCAATATGGGTCTCAGCAGGAAGACTCGCCCGGTACCTTTCTCTCCATTCCTGTATATTTTTTTCCTAATATTTTGTTTTAAAATTGAATTGTCTTCTCCTTTTGTTTTATTTTTCCTTTTTTGTTGAGAGCTTACGAAACTTAATACTAAACAAATAAAAGGGATAATAATTTCCTACAATCAAAAGGTTGCATGAGTTGTTACAGCCTTTTTTTTTATTTAAATTCAATGTTTCTATGCTAGTGTGTATAATTTTTTTAATTAATTATTAATTTTTAATACAAATTGAAAATTCTTACAATTTTAATAAAAAAAGTCTTGCACCTTGATAAAAAAAAAAGCACTTTAATAAGGGAAGTTACCTTTCAATTGTAAAACATTATTATCGGTTGCATAATAGTAATATAGAAAGTAAATAATCAAATGCGAAGAGATTTGATAATTACAGCTTGATTGCCTTGTGAGGACAAATTTGAAGATACTAACTATGTTACTATAAGGGGAGGAAACTCATTCATCATATTTTTTTTTATTTAATTAAAATTTTGTGGCTGTGGTTAGAGGAAAACATAATTTACAAGTGTTGTTTGTTCTAATTTTGTTTTCAAATTATATACCATATTTTGACGTTTTGGTGGAAGTAGATGTTGCGTTATTATTTGACTTAGGGCCAGATCTTTTGTATAATTAGTAATCAAGAGTAAATTCGGACTTGTAAATGAGATTATGAGTTCAAATATTTCGAACAACATTCGTACGAATTAATTCTTAAAATATTCGGAACCATGCTTAGGAATATTTATAGTCTGAAATAGTACGCCAAGGTTTTTTTTTAGGCATGTTGTTTTCACTCTTAGGATGCCCGAAATTCTTCACCACCAAATTTTTTATTGTGATAACGACAAAGACGTATGTATATAGACTAAGATGAATAATTATGTTGATTTCTTTATTTCTTGCCCTTTTCTGTCTCTTTGGTAAATTTAAGAGTGAAACTAATGATGATCTCGATAAACCAATTACTAATCAAGACGAGTTGTTTGTCAGGTTCGATGTCCCATCTTTGATGTCTCACTCAAATGGTAATGGGGTAGCATAAAAAATTATTTCCCCTTTGAATAATTTTTTTTCATTACGAGCCTCAAAATCGATTTCGTCTATAGGAAGCTTGTTAT
The DNA here is from genome assembly GCA_948243855.1 of Flueggea neowawraea. Taxonomy (NCBI): domain Eukaryota; kingdom Viridiplantae; phylum Streptophyta; class Magnoliopsida; order Malpighiales; family Phyllanthaceae; genus Flueggea; species Flueggea neowawraea. Next base: position 9,308 of record CAODLS011184744.1, read on the forward strand.
TGAGACATTCAACGTATTATCAAATCTGATGATATATAATATTTATCGAAATATTCAACGTATTATCAAATCTAATAATATATAATATTAATTTAATTTAGTTGTCTTTTCCAACATATGGACGAAGAAACATATAGACGATAAACACATATTATAATTCATTCATAACTTTCAATCTGTGCCTACTTGCCACTAAGCGAACGCATCGATTTTCTAAAACTTGCATAAAATTATTTTTCTTTTAATTTATTGGCAGTAAACTTCATTTTCATTTAATAGGAAACATAATATTAAAGTATATAAGTAACAATAAACTTGTAAAGCAATAATATTAGAATAAACTTGTAATCTAATGATATTAGAATCAGTTTCAGCACTAAGAATTTTTTTTAATTTTTTAAATTCAGCTTACAAACATCTTTTTTACTTTTATTAAAGTAAATGTTTGATTTGTGATGTTCGTTAACCTTTGCTTAAAGCGAAGTTGTTCACAGTGATGTAAACTTTTGGTAACGAACTAATTGATTAATTAGCTTGTACAGTTGAAACTTAGTAAACCTTACAAGCAAATAAAATTAGAAAAGCTAGCAACATACAACTACTACGTACTAGGGTTCCAAGCAAAGCTACCAAGAATAAGTACCTCTTGCTCTTTTCATTTTTTCCTTTAGTCCCATTGTCTACAAGATAGAGGAGTTGATTGAGAAGTTACAATATTAGAAAATACATTTTTCAAAATTTTAATACATTGCTACTATTAAATATATGTAATAAACTGATCGTGGATTACTGGACTAGTCTTCTTACACTGTAAATCAATTAGTGTAACACAATAAATAAAAATATTATAGATCCTAAATGAATTTGAGAGATAATTTAGTAGAATTTTATTTATTTTGATACCATTTTTATACATTGAAACGATTAGTTTTGGTGGATTGGCAGGGAAAGTGTCTATCTCTATTGTTCCCAATAGAGGTGAAGAACATAAAGAGAGCCAAGCATGGGAGTGATTCAGGAGTTTATGACACTGAAGGAAGGTATATATGTTTTATTTCTATATATCTACATAATCACATTTTCTTGCCCTAATTTTTCATCCAAACTTTTCAACTTTGGAATATTCTGATTGCTAACCACATGAAGAATCTGAAATCTTCTTTTGCTTTTAATTATTTATTATTTCTCAAGTTATAACAGAAAACGTTCTATTGTTATCACATGTCACCTTTAATTTCCTTATTAGTTTTATTATAAGCTTATGATACTTTTCTTGAATCATTAAAGTGAGTCTTGAACAAGAAGATATTAAAGTTTGGCATGATTCATCATCTATTATTTTGGTCAGTTTCTTAAGGGCCATGCAGAAGAAAGTTTTCAAAAGTTAGTTGATTCACTGTTTAAATAATTAAGAATAAGATAAGGAAGAAGCGGTTGCCCTTGAAATAACTTATTGTGATAAAATTATCATAATTCTTAATCCTTAAAGCATCTCCCTGTTTATTGAGGAAAGTTTATTAAAAAAAAGAAATTTTACTATAGGCTCGTTTGACAACAATATCATATGATATATTTTATAGAGTATATAATATATTTTGTATAACTAATTTTATTAAAAGACGTGTCATCTCTTTATTTTTAAACGAGCTGATAACAATTTCTAATCTGCAATATTCAATTCACTATTTTTCATTTCTTTTACAAACATTATATCCAATTCTGGAAATCACAATTTTTCTAAATATCATATCCATATTTTAATAATTTAGATCATTTTTTTAGAGAAAAGGAGGGAGGTGTTTGTTTCTGCATTTTACCGCTTTCTGGTGTACAACTTATGTTTATTTATAAAGATACTTGACTTTCAAACACTAAATTACAGGTTTGTTCTTGAAAAATTTGAAGAAATATTCGCCAAACATGCAAGATCACATGCCGATGCCTTGACATCAAATGAACTGATGGGAATGCTAAAGGCTAATAGAGAACCCAAAGACTACGCCGGATGGTACAATTTTCTTTCATATTCAATTCAGTTATTGTAATGAGAAGAAAACTAATCTGCGCTAAAAGATCGAAAATTTAATTGATGCACAGCAGAAAAAAAAATCATCAAATTAAAATATTGTAATCACAATTTGGCAGGTTAGGTGCCTATGTAGAATGGAAGGTTCTATATGATCTATGCAAAGACGAGAATGGTTTACTTCATAAACATACAATTAGAGGAGTCTACGATGGAAGTCTCTTCGAACAAATGGCTAAAGAACGACAATCCACTAAAAAGAAAACGTAATTTAATCTCAACATGTTCATCAAGTTTCTGTTTCTTTTGTTTGGGTTGATTCCTTTTTTTTTTTTGTATTGTAATCTTTTTTGTTTTGGTTCAATTGATGTGCAGTGTAATGTGAAATTTGCATACTATATGGATTGGCTATGCAAATTCGCCTTGGTTTGGCTGAAACTGTTCATTAACGAGTGTGAAATCTATAACTGTATAAATAAATAGTGATCATTGTTTAATTGATTAATTGTTGCTTTGTTGATAGAGCTGTAAGAGGGTAGATTAAATGTAATTATGTAAAGAAGTGTCTAAAGTCTGTACTTTCTATGGTATTGTATTATGGTTGAACTGTGTTGGGAATATTTGTAATAGATATTTGTTGTAAAGGAACTAAAGATTGACAGAGAAATAAATAAAAAATTAGAATATATGATTTGTCTTTTTTAAATTATTATCGAAAAACATTTTTTTCGCACTAAATAGTATGTTAACCATTGATCCAACTCATTTATAAAAGAAAGCAAAAGTTAATATTTGATCTCCCATCAAAAGCTCCTTCTCTCTAAAACATTTCTCTTAAGGGCTTGTTTGACACACAGAAGCTTGTAGTATTTTAAGAGCATATAGTAGGAAAAATAAAAAACATACTTGTTTAGCAAATATCTATTAGCATATTTAAGTTTTTTCAGATGTTTTATCATGTAAAATACCACTATTGTCATTATTTATTATTATCTTCTAATTACATCACTTTTGAAAAATGATAAAATTAATATATCACATATTTTTATATAAGACAAAATCTTACATTATCATCAATTTTTACTATTACAAACTACAAAAACTCATATATACAACATGCTGAATACAGAAAATGTTGCGTTGTCAAACTAGTCCATCCAATCTCCATAGGCCTCCCTCTTTCTTTTCTTTCTGCCTAATAAACTCAAATGTCCTTCTATTTGACCAGAACAACTGCTTGTTCTCGTACCTTAAACACGACACCTTATCTGGAAACTCCAAACTCCCTGCTCTACAATTAGATTTCATATAATTAATCAAAAGAGAAAAGAAAAGAAATTTGATTGTACAATTGTGTAAACCTGCTTAACATGCATGGGGCAGCATCATTTATATGATCCACAGACATGTTCAAAAGAATGCCAACACCAATCTTATTACAGACTCAACAACAAAAACCCGCCACTACGGCTTCCTGGCAGGAATTCAAAATTCTGTGCGACCATAATATGATCGCCAGTGAACAACCAGAAACATAAAAAATACAGGTGATACAATTGTACAAACTATTACACGAAAGCAAGGGACGATGTGAAATCCTCAAATTACCGCTTTGAATGGTTCAGGATCAAGTTCCAGTTCTGGAATTGATATCTTCGATAACAGTCAGGTCAATTAAGTGGTTCACTTATCTCAAGAAGCTCATTACAGAGTCCTGTGAAAACAGAGTAATCAGATTCAATTGGTCTGAACTTGATAAGAGCTGAAGGTACTAAATCTTCATCCTCTAGAGTTTTGGCTCTCTCTCCTGCTGCAGGAAAATGAGGGATTACACGTCGCTTGACTAGTATGGGATCCAACAGCTCAAACTCCAAGCTGGGGTCTTTCAGTG
>CAODLS011184844.1:0-10299 GCA_948243855.1 Flueggea neowawraea
TGAAATTAATTAAGAATATTCCACTCTAACCCTGGTTATAATTTTTGTTCATTTTAAATAAGTTGCCAAGAAAAAACAACTAACTAAACTTGGTCTAGAGCTTTGAGACCACTTGGATGGTGTGAAAATACTCCATGTATATGGAATGAGAGGATTTTGGGTCATTCATCCTATGATTTAACTACTCCTTTGGTTCAAATTTAAGATTGCTTTATTTGCCAATATATATTGATAAATGATATCAACAACTTGTATTGTTATATAGAATGAAATTATTCTAACTAATTGAAACTAAAGCAGCGTTCGACATTTAATATTAAAGAGTTGAAAGTTAAATTTTTGGTACTATTAAATAAAATGACTTATCAAAGAAAAAGTGTCACTAACCTATATTGCCATGTAAGAGCTAGAGGTTCTTGCATTGATGAACCTACTTGCCATTTTGAATGGTGGTCATAGAAGAATAATTTTCCTTTTATATTTTTTCCTTTCTTATTCCTTTATTTTATTTTTTATTTTTTGCATTTGGATTAGCTATCTATTGATTGAAGTTTGGAATCTGTAGACACAAAACTCATGTCACAGGCTCGTCCAAATTTATGAATTTGCATTGCTTTTCTTTAGTAAAATTCCCTCTGTTTCGCCTGTATTTGAAAAACAAATCCAAATGTCAACCTAACTTTATTTTTTTTTTCTAATTTCCTATTATCTGCATCATATCTGGATCATGTGGTTTTGTTGCAGTGACAATTACCTTGTGGTTGCAGTATTCTTCATTAACAAAATGTAAATATCATGAATTAATCATATGTTTAAAATAATCCTTCAACAGCGTATCTTTCCTAACTTTAAAATTAAAAAAAAAAGTCATAATGCACGACCAAGCAGTAACATAAATTCAGAGATTCCAAAGTGTCAAAATTCCTGAAGCATTATTAAATTCCGTAATCATTGAAAAAAGAATTAAGTTATTTACTAAGCATGGTATCGACATCCTTCCAACCACAGAAGGGAATACTACAAATTAACAAAAATTACATTGAGGAAGAAAATAAAAGGAAGGAATAAGAAGAAATTCTGTTTGATAAGATATATAAACAAGTAATAATTTAGCACCGCCCTTATCTTGAAAGAATTACAGAAAACCAATATGGTTATATGATTCAAGCAGATCACTAAGTTGAAGATGCCACTAATGAAGCAAATGTCTCTTGATAAGATAAAATTGTGGGCACTTTAGTGTTAAACATCAACTCCAACACTAAAAAGAAAAATCGTGAATTCGATTTTTAATAAATGTAAAAATAAAACAGCTTATAAAAAAGATAAAATTGGAGGATTCTGGCATTTCACAATCTTTCTTGTTTGACAGGGATCGTCAGTTAGATTCCTGCAACTATCACCTCTTCAGTTTTTTTGTAATCCTACAAAGGAACAATTAATCTTCATTTTTATGGACGGTTCTTTTATTCTTTTATATTTTTTTAGGTAAAATGAAATTCACAAATGGATTCAAGCTTCTATAATCATCTTTATGTCAATTCATGTCAATCAAAATATTTAAACTTATTGTTTACTTTGAAGGTTCGTAGAACTTCTCAACGACTCTATTTTGAAGCTTTGCAATCTTGTGTTTAAATTTACATCTAAAAAGATTTATCATTCTTATTATTTTTTTAGTGTGCAATTTACTTTTATATTTTATTCTATCAAATCTATTTCAAACAAATACTTTCGTTGAAATTTTTAACATCTAAATAATTTACAAAAAAACTTAGTCATTTAATAATAAATTATTATTATTGGTTGCCAATAATATCAAATTTTTGTTTGGTTCAAATGTTTTATCTCTTAGGAAGTAAGTTCTAATAAAACTTTTTACAGATTTTTTTTCTAAATAAGCTACTCAGTGAGACCTCCTAAGATATTAACCAAATTTGAGTGGCCAATTTTTTTTCTTGGACTTGCTCCTTTATTCTAACCAAATAATATTGTTTTTGACACTTATAAAAAAATAGTACTTGCTTATTCCACTTCCTAGCTGCCAAACTGGGGCTTGCACTAATGATTCTTAGTGTTTCTTCTAATAATAATTACGACCCCCAACAATTACATCAAATAAGATGCTTTTACACAAACAATAAAAGAGGGCAAACTATAGACCCAATTTTTTTTGGAAATAAAATATGATAGAAAATTAAGATAAACCACAAAAATACAAAAGATAGCAAAAATGATGGGGAAAAAATTCGACATTTTTGTGGGAAAAACCATGTAGATCCAAGCCTTGGGCCTGGAGACCCAAATCATATAAACCGAGAACAATACGTGGGTAGTTCAGGAATGTGAGACATGCAAGCCCAATCTCTACGGCCCGCTCCAAAACCGAATCACCACCCACCCAACACTCAGTCCAAACCCTAAACCAAAATCCTCCACCATATATACCAAAACCCTACCACTCTCATTCTCTTCTCTTCATCGCCGCTTCCGCTCTCACTGCACATATTTCACGACCCAACGCCACCGCCGCCACCATGGTGCGGCTCTCGCTCTCTCTTCCTCTCCCCTGTTTCACATATAGAATCTGACCTGTTAACGTTTTTTCGTTTTGGTGTTATTGGTGCAGCCTTTCAAGAGATACGTCGAGATCGGAAGGGTCGCTCTCGTCAATTATGGCAAGGACTACGGCAAGCTCGTCGTCATCGTCGATGTCATTGACCAGAACCGGGTATGTCTCTTCTTTCTCGCACTGCTTGTCGTTTAGTCCATTTGTTATTCCCTAGATGTTGAGTTATTTAGAAATTAATTATGAGTGAGAACCAGAGTTTGAACTTATTGCATTGTAATTGATAGGCTTTGGTTGATTCCCCTGATATGGTGAGGAGCCCAATGAACTTCAAGAGACTTTCTCTTACTGATATCAAAATTGATATCAATAGGGTCCCAAAGAAGAAGAATTTGATTGAAGCTATGGAGAAGGCCGGTAAGGACTCGTTGCAGTTGTAGGAAGTTGTGTGTGGTTATGTATCTAAGTTGTGTTGTTGATTCATTCAATTTTGTGTGAAGATGTCAAGGGCAAATGGGAGAAGAGCTCGTGGGGAAGGAAGCTTATTGTCCAGAAGAAGAGAGCTGCTCTCAACGACTTCGATAGGTTCAAATTGATGTTGGCCAAAATCAAGGTTCGTCTTACGAGTATTTGTATGCATAATTGTTTGCTATATGCTGTGCATTGTTCTTGGTTATCTTTAGAGTTTTCTTACAGTTATGCTTTTGTTATAAGAGCTGTGAAACATTGTGTGTGGTAGCTAACGTGTTCTGCAATGTGGACTTGCAGAGGGGTGGATTGATCAGGCAAGAGCTTGCCAAGCTGAAGAAGGAGACTGCCTAAGAGTTTGTTTTATAGTTTCCAATTTTGCTATTGGTATGTAGCAAGTTGTTTGTTACGAATGCTATTCATTTCCTTTTCATTTTACTTGGAGATTTGAGGAACTTTTCATTATTATATCAAAGATTTTGTAGTCAGTTATATTGTGCAACCGTTGCTTGTCCGGTTTAGTATTTGCTTTGTTTGCGAGTGCTCTTCATTACTACAAGTTTCTTTCTTCCTAAAAGCGCAGTTTCTGAGAATTGCTGCTCCTAGATCATGACGATGACCTGTCGTTAAATGATGTTAGTTTCACACAGATTTATGGTTACATTTTCCTTGGTAGCTCTGAGAAGTGATTCGAAAGCTAAGCCAAGTCATTTTTTCAAATGTAGACGTAGTAATCTCATCTTGATTCATTAGACTAGTAGAGATCGTCCAATAATGCTTATCTCAATTATTTAAAGGTGAATCAAAGGCGCACTTGAAAGAGTTTATATGCGGTATATATTACGATTATCAAAAAAAATCATAGAGATTGGTGGGCGTCAGCAGCTGAAGCAAAGGCCGAAACCACCTTGACATTGTGACGTCGTCTTCTTAGGCATGCCTCATGCATGCCAATTCCATTGAATAACAACACAAGCATGAATCAATCCTCAATGTGACTTCACCAACTTCGTTTATTGATAAACCAATACAATTTGCTTGCACGACAATTTTTGGCTGCCTCTATTTTTAGCCTAACCACCTTTCACAAGCTCAAAATTAAAATCGAATTTTGAACTTCTGATGGGTTTTTCTTGCGCTTAGGTGTAATTTTGTTAGACTTGGACCGAAAGGAGTCGCAAAGACGGATGACTATCAGTATCACCCTGTGACTTCAACGCAACAGGCGTTACAAGTGGGAATTGACTGTTACATTGCTTAATTTTCCTCAACAATAATCAAAGTCCATCAATTTTTTCCCATTTAATACGTTGACCTAAAAGTAGAATACTTAAGACTTTGTTATTGTATTGACTTCAAACATCACTTAAATACATTTCCACAACTAAAAAAGCAACCACCTACCCCTTCCCAGTAAGGCTTTTCACCCTTCATTGTGATTATTGATTATCCTCTTCAAATAAGATAAACCGTTTTGAATTTTCATCAGCATTTGAAGATAAACATGGGGCTCAAAGATCTTCATCTCAAACTCAAGGTACAAGCATGAAGCTTCCTTTGTTTTTTTCTTTTGTTGGTTTACAGTCGCTACTCCTGTAAACTCACCACATGCCGTCATTCTCTGAAACAATCTTAATAGGCCCTAAATTTCCATTGTTATGTGACACAATTTCACTTGAAAAGTTGCACAAAACAATTTTTAAGGTACTTACTATTGCTTTGAATGAGTTTGATTTGTCAATATCATTTTTTTAAGTGTCTGAATAATTGTTTCAGGCTTTCAGGCTTAGAAAGTTGCTCCTCGGAGATGGAGGAAAGAAAAGAGAGCATGGATTGTTGAAGAAGGCTCCATGGATGATGCCAATATCTCATGGTTACCATGTTGTCGAGGACCAGTCACTTAGAGGAGGTTCCTATGAAACAGACTCAGACTCTGTTGTGGTTCAAAGAGAGCAATTTGAGGAACTGGAATTGTGGTTTTTCGGTGTTTTCAATCCGCAGATTGGTGATGGAATCACCAAATATCTGCAATACCATCTATTTGATACAAGCCCCCACGAGGTAATCAATGTACAAGCTTTCAAATTTCATCACTTTCTTGACCCAATTATGTGACTTTATGTAGCATTTCAGTCTCAGATTGGTAAAAAGACTAAAGAAATGATGCAAAAAGCTTACCTTGGTGCAAGAACAAAGATTAGGAATACCCAGAAATCAAATGACCAGGCATGGAGAGTTGGTTCGGCTTCGGTAATGGTGATCAATGGAGAAAGGCTAGTGATAGCCAACATGGGAGAATACAGAGCTGTGGTGTGTAGAGATGGTCAGGCTCGTCATGTGAGAAGCAAGAATCAGCGTAGAAGGAATTGGTCTCGCAAGCTTTTTTCTGGTATATAACACTGTTGAACTCATCTGAAGTAAAATCCACTATGATCTCACAGCATAACAATTTGGACTTAGCATCTTATAGTGATTGTTATCTGTGAATGTAGTGAGGAAATTTGCATGGAAGTCCAGAAAGGCAGCAACAACCACCAAGTGCCTGAAAGGCTCAGAGCTTGTCGTTGGTGCTGAAAAGGTTGATGCAAATACTGAGTTTGTCATTATAGGCAGCACCGGCGTCCGGCAGGTAGTAACACAAGGATTCTACTTGCAAGCATTCTTCAATTTGATCAGAGCTTTCTTTTTCTCGTGTTTTAATAATGTATTACAAATAGTCCAGCAGATTCATTCATATCATTTTACTCAAAGCAAATATATTGATATTGAGGAAAATCTGTTCAGGTAATGAAGAATCAAGAAGCAGTGAACCTTATCAGACACCTGGAGGATCCACAAGAAGCAGCTGAGTGTTTGGCAAAGGGGGCTTTAAGCAGAATGAGCAAAAGTAACATTTCTTGTATTGTTATACGCTTTGACTAGCACATGGTTCCAGTTTCCTTGTGTACGATACTGTCAACTTCGTTCTGAATCCTTGAAGGCGATAGAGTGTAGTAATAATTGACAACCAAAATGGCCAAACGATGCAAGCTTGCCGCTGCCCTGTCCTTGAAGTACATTGTCCTTGTGCTCAAGCAGTTTGCTTCTTTTCACTGGTCTTGCTCCGGAAAGGGGATAAAAAGGAGAAATGGAGAGAAGCTGCACAAGAATATTCATCTTAGCAAACCAAATTTATATTGATAATAAGACCAAGTGTTTATTTATGCCAAATATGATCATGCGTGGTCACAACTTACTCTTTTGAGTGACAGCGATAGGAGTTTCATCCTGAGAGATTAGATTCTTCAATGTATGAACTGATGATGAATAGATAAGAGAGTTCAGCTTTGGCTAAAGTCGAGAAAAATTATGTACAGTTCATAAAACAAATGTCACCATTCTATTGCTATCTAAACAGGAGTATAATTATTTACCTTCACTGGAAGAACCAACGTCGGCTGCACCATCATCTGCCTCGGAACCATTCACACTCCCATTATCTGATTCCGTGTTATGGTCTGCTGATGCATGATTCTTTCTTCCGAACTTTAATAGCCGTCTAAACCCCTTCGATGATTCTTTTGTCTGAGGCTTGTCAGATGTTTCAGGGATTCTTTCTAATTTCAAGCTTCTAGAATCAGATACGTGATCTTTGAGTATCTCTGGGCTTGTTTCTGTTTGCAAGCTCATAGCAGGTGCTTTTCCATACTCTGAATTTCTAGCGCATTGATCTTCCAAAGAAGAGACTCGAGCATATGGGGTCCGGTATGGTTTTTCAGGTACATCGATGCTTGAGAATACTGGCGATTCCTTCACTGGGTTACTTGCATTTTCAGTTACAATCTGACAGCAAACAAACACAGACATTAATGATTAAGTTAATCTAACCACTACCAAGGAGAAATTAGTCTGTGACTGTCACAAGTTCAGACATTATAATTAACTGTAACATTTTTTTAATAATATGGAAATGCTTTTAGTTATAACTTTTGTCCAAAATTATAGTAGAAGGTGCCTATATAATGCCCTCTCTCATACACTAAAACCTTAATGAACTACCTCATAATCACTGGGTTTCCTTTGTCGCTGGTGCCCAATAGATTCTCTGTCAACCCTATCCAAGGTTGGTAGTGAAACTGGTGCACGAATAGCCGCATATTCCAAGACCGTGTCATTTCTATCAGCCATTTTGAGACTATCACTGTGTACTTGAACTCCCACATTTCCATCTGATTTACATACAGTAGGAACAGAGGGCTTCTCACATTCAAGCATCACAACAGTCTTCTCAACTATTGCGTTGTCATCCCCATCACTATGATGAGACACTTTGTCCCTATTGCTTCTTGGTTCAGCACCTTCAGAAGCTGTCAATGACTTACTTCCATTTTCCTTCTGCTGCAAATCTTTTGTTGCAGACTTCCCTTCCAGAATACCAAGGGTTTTTGACGATCTAATTTTCAGTTCTGGAAGAGATGCCGCCTTACTTTTGTCATGATTCATGATTGCAGACATTCTTTTGCTCTCCTGCCCATTGGATACTTTCGGCTTTGATACTGGTTCAGCACTTCGTGGCTTAACTGAAGAAACTTGACGGCCGCTACTTTTAGTGGGCTCTGATAATCTTCTAGTTCTGGTCATGGATGTTTTTGTATCAGGTGTTGCAATAGCATTATCCTTCTTTGGTTCAGGCAGTGATGACACTGACCGGGTTAACCTGTTTCCAGCTGAGTTACTTCTGGCACTCAATTTGCTGGATTTAGAGGCTTTAAGAGAATCATTAGACCCAGCAGAAATAGTTCCAACTTTGGATCTCTGTAAAGGTGATGATGATCCAGGTTCTGAATCAGTAAACTTTGATGCTCTGTGAGAACTTGGGGAAAGTTTAATTGGCACTTGCGTTTTGGTCTGTGTTGTGGCTGACTGAGTAGCAATTGAACTACCTCTGGCAGCAATTCTTTTTTGCCTCTCTAATTTCAGAGCTTCCAACCGCCTTATCTCTTCCGCTTCCTGAAAAACACAAAATATCAAGTTATCAATCCAATATATGAAAGTGAACTAGCTACTAGAAGAAGAGATTACACCCAAGGAATTATGCATCTTTTGTCCATTTGAACAAAGAGATGCTAATTCCTAACTACATGCTGAAAAACTTGCACTTCAAAATGTCAAACAGACAATCATGGGGAAGGCAGGGAAAGCACCTTCTCTTTCTTCATTTTCTGCAGGTCAGCTTTATATGTTCTTAGCCTCTCAGCACGTGCTCTTGCTTCATCTAATGGACTCGATTTTGAAGGTTTTCCCTTTCTTATTGGCCCCACAGTCTTCTTATCAGAGGTGCCAGGAACAAGTCTTGATTTCCGGTCCTTGTCTGTCTTCTTGGAGCCTTGCTTTTCTGGTATACCCACTTTATTTTTCTTATCCAATGAAGCTCTTTTATCCATATGAACCTCCATCTCATAATCTAATGCAGGATCGTAGGCAGCTGATCTCTTTTCAGTTTCACGCTCAGGCGTCAAGCTCAAAGCGTCTGGCTCATATTTCACCTGGCTTCCAATATTCTTTGATGAGTTTTCTGCCCTCTGAATTGATGAAGGAAATTCAGAGTCCATGTCAAATGCATTTCTTTCATCAGTTTCAGTTTGATGCAATGACATTGACCTTAAAGAAACAATGTAAGAATCATCATTGGCATTAGCTGATGACCTGTTATTGCTGTTTGCACGCTCAAATCCATTTATGGCAAGTGAATCTGATGGTGAACCATATTCTCCCTTTCTGTGAACCAAAAAATCATCATTTCCTGTCATCCTACACCCACCCCTCCTGCGATATAGTTCTGCAGATTCTACATCCATGGATGTTCCGTCACTAGGTTGACCCGTTCTTCTAGATATTAACAATTCATCATTTGTCATCTTTCTCATGTGGGTCAAGTTTCCACTCATTCCCTGAATGTCTCTCATAATACCTTCTTGATTTTCTCCTGCAACTCGGCCATTAAAAAGTAGAGGATCATCAGCCACTGTATTTTGCCGTCTTTTTACTTGAACATCCTTTTCCATTGTGAACATATTTTGGTTACTAGCACGTTCTGCTTCGTCAGCATCTTTCAGTAAATACGTTTGAAATGCCTGCCATTGTCCACCATCAGCCTCTTTCCCATAGGCTGTTTCTTCATTACTTGCATGATTATCTTTCCGCTTTGAGGATCTCACAGAATCATTGTGCTTCATATCTGAAGTGGCATCCATTGAATTTCCATCTTCATCTGTTTCAGAAGCTGACTGTGATTCACTACCAGAGGAGTCCTGCCTCTTTGAAGTGATATAATTAATGTTGTGAATAACAACCCTGCCTGATTGCTTTTTACTTGATCTACCACCCTTTCGTCCTGGTTCTCTAGCTCCAAAAGTTTCCCTCTCTAAGTCAACATCATCCTGAGACCTTGCCTTCATAGCATCGGCTTCCCAAATTTCAGGTTCGATATTGCCATCCATGGAATGCCTTCTCAGTCTCCTTTTATGATACTCCCCAGTTGGATATGGTGGCTGAAACATGGGTCCATTTCCAGGATAATTCTGATAGTAAGGTATACCTTGCATAGGATATCCTTGGAAGGCAGGCAATGCACCTGGTGGAGAATGAATAGGCCATGGTGGGTACATAGGAAGTGGATATTGGCCTTGAAAATATTCTTGGTGACTTGGCAGTTGTTGCTGATCCACAGAAGCTTTCTCATCTGACACACAATTAAATGTTGCTTTAACTTAAATTTTGTCAAAGGTAAAGAGAAGAATATACTCTTGAAAAAGAAAAATATTAGCCTAGTGCCTTGCTTCTTGCCACCATTGAAAATGATATATCAGTCAAAGAATTCAGATTGCCATAAGACAAGATATTGATCAAGGGCTCGTTTGGCAGCACAACATATAGTATATAGTATTTTGTAATGATTGGTGATGAGTAAATAGTGAAAAAGTAGAGAGATGACACGTCTTTTAATAAAACGCTATATGCTATCCAAAATATGTTATATGTTGTGTGCAACAAACAAACCCCAAGATATTGTAAAAAACAACCATTCTAAAAAGTATTTTATCTTTAGATGTTCCAATGTTTTATACTAATACCGATGATTGAATTACCTGCTTTGCCATTATTTTCAGAATTTACTGCATTTGAAAGAACTATGCCTGATGTATTGATTGTTGAGAAGTCTGACCGGCTTGACATTTCTTCAGCTGCTTCTATTTCAACCCATTGGCCAGTTTCATGCTTTC
>CAODLS011184943.1:0-2500 GCA_948243855.1 Flueggea neowawraea
TTTCTTAGCCTAAATTGGAGTAAGAAAATTCGGCATACAAACCTAAAAAGGGAGAGAGAAATTTGGCTCCTCTTTCCTATTTTTGAGGAGTCATTTTCCTTGTGTGACAATGATGAATTCGGCACAATCAATTACTAATTAGGAGTTTTATTCTTTTTTGACAAGGAAAATAAAAACCATAATTTGTATGTGATAAAATTAATTAGGAAGTGTTTATTCTTGTGGGAAAAGAAAGGCAAACCCTAGTGTGACTAAACAAGAATTCGGCACACTCCTATTTAGAATAGGAAGAGGCCGAATTCTTGGAGGGCAAGGAGAGGGAAATTTTGGCCCTATTGGGCACCTATTTAGGTCTCCTCATATGCCTATAAATAGGGTTGCACCCTTTGCCATTCTTGCAAGGCAAAGCTGAATTAATGAGTGCCACTTTCAAAGAGAGAAAATTATTTTCTGAGTTTTAGAATAGAGATTCTAAAAGAAGTGCTAGTATACTCCATCAATCCAAGGTAAGTTTGTTCATGTAGATACCTCTAGACACGTTCGCGCAAAAGCAACTTGATTCCACAAGGGTGATTCGGGTTTTGGGTGCTAAAAGTTGCACTAACGTTTCATAAAACTGAATGATCATGCTTTGGTGAAAGGTAGATCTTCTAACCCTAATTATATATGTTGATGTCCATGGGTCCTTAGTGGAATTCAAAGCTTAAAAAAAAATTATTTCTGCTGCATTGATTAATTATGAATGTCATAAACGAGCCGCGAATTCCAACATAGTGGTGAGGTTATAAGAACTAGTGTTTTGGGATGGAACTCTAGGTAATGGTTTTTGGGGCATTGTATCTTGTTGAAGGGATTGACAAAATTGTTTCGAGGTATTCCTTTTGTTTGACAGGATTCTCAATTTGGTGAATCACGTCAAGAGTGAATTTTTGGTCTTTTGAAAGCACATTGAGTTGTTTTATGGGTATGTCATCGTTGGAAGAAGATGATGATGAAGTTGCAATTAATTCATGAATTTGGAGGCCTTCTTTAGAGTTGGTCTGTATAGAAGATTTTGAATTAGAGGAATCAATAAGAAGAGCTTTTATTTTTTAAACAATTTATTCGTCTAAATGTAATTATTTGATCTGTTTATTAAGACGACAATATTTTTGTGTGTGTCCTTTTCGACCACATTTGTAACAGGTAATATCCTTGAAAGGTTTTTGAGTATTGGGTTTAGACCTTGGTTTGGGTTTTGAGGACTTGGAATATCTGGGTCTAGATTTTTGGCAATATTTGTCTTTGTTGCAACTGGGTTTGGTGGTGATGTATGGTTTTTTGTGGGTTATAGTTTGCTTGGATGGTGGTTTGGTACAATCTTCACAACAGTTTTTGGACATTTCAAACATACGATAGAATGTCCCAAGTTGGGTTCCTATTTTTAACATTTCCTTTTGAAGCTTTCTATGAAATTCTAGATCACGACAATCCTTCAACCCTTCTTGCTGCTTGAAGCTAATAAGTTGGTCGTAGGTGAAATTATAATAAGGAATTTGATCACCATATTGTTCGCGAATGCGGGTTTTGACCTTTTCACTGATTATAGAAGGAAGACCATAGATGAATTTTTCTTTCTAAAACAACTGATTTGAATCTTCTCGCACTATGATTCGAGTAAGAAATTGAGTTTTGTAACATTAAAAATAACTGAGTTTTTTGCATTTGAGGTTGGAAAGAAGCTCGGTATTTTTGTCTTTGATATGAGAAGGATCACCAACAAAATGGAGTGATATGGTAAGTATAAGGGTTGAAACAGCATCTGAGATTGGAGTATTTGTTTCATCTAGGAGAGGAATACCATCCTCATCTATTTGGGTTGCTTCAAGAATGTTGGTTTGTTCGATAGGGCTGAGATGGAAATCCCACAAGCATTTAAGTTGACTAGAGAATCATGTGATAAGGAATTCGGCTATAGCACGGTCAGAGGTTTGTGTTTTGTAAGCATGGGCAGCCATTGTCATTTGTTGAAAAATGTTGAGGATTTGATATTCAGACATGCCATCAATGTTCCATTCATAAAGGGTGGCTAATTTATATTTAGATTGGACAAGCTTGTGAGGTCCTAAATCTATATCATTATTATTAGGGATCATGGCCCTTGAGGAAGAAGGTGTCCAACGGAGTCTGGCAATTTCTCGATCAGATTCATTTGGTGTTGTTGAATGTTTTTGGAATATCAGAGAGGACGTTGATAAGTGAACGTTGCAGAGTATCTTGAGCAATAGGATTGTTTGATGAAGAAGTTGGTGTTTGTGATTTGCGCCGGTTTAAAGGTGCAAGTGTTTCTTCAAGAAAAGGATGTTATGAGGTAAAAGGTTTAAGACGAATGAGTTGGTCTTGGATAGCCTTTAGAAATTCATGTTTGTCCGTCCAAAGTTCTTCTTGGCTTGCTTTAGATATTTGAAATGGTTTAAAAACAGGAAGTTTTTTGGTTTCAATGATTTTTGACGTAGGATTT